>SNQJ01S0059453.1:99677-112795 GCA_010110895.2 Picea sitchensis
TCAGTTAACTATTTTCAAGTAATTATGAGATAACAGATTAATATTTATTGTCCAATTTATTTAAGGGAAAAATAAATTAGACACACATTTCTTGTTGACTTTTCAACACTCCCTCTCAACAAGAAAGGGATTATCCTTCACCCCAATCCTATCTCTATGGTATTCAAATTTTCTACTGGTGAGCACCTTTGTCAAAATGTATGCATCCTAATCTTCCGTAGGAATGTACTGAAGCAACATGATCTTACACTGAACACAATCTCTAAGATGATGATACTAGATATCTATATGCTTATATCTATCATGAAAAACAATATTAATCGATAGTTTAATGCAAATCTGATTATCACAATGAATCACTGTTGGATTTAAATGAGAACCAAACAAACCAACCAAGATCTTTCTCTTCCAGATAGCCTCACATACAGCTTGACTCACTGCCATTTATTCTGCTTCCACTGAACTGAGTGCCACAGATATCTGTTTCCTTCGGTACCAAGAAATAGTTGTAGATCCAATACTAAATATCCCCCTTGATGTGCTCTTTTTGTCCATTGGGCTGCCCGCCCAATCTGCATTTGTGAAGCCATGAAAATTCACCTCATCCATTTGTTTGTACCATAATCCATACTTAGATGTTCCACTCAGGTATCTTAGGACATGCTTTCCCTCCCTCCAAAAGATCTTGGTAGGCTTAACCATCACTTGACTCAGTTGGTTAATCGCATAGAAAATGTCTAGTCTCATGTTCACTAGATACATTAGCGAACCCACTAGCTGTCGATAGATAGTAGCATCCGCTACCTCTCCAGAAGTAGCATCCTCTTTCCTCCAATTTCCTGGAAGAGGAGTATCCATGGGTTTGCATCCCTCCATGTGAAACTTACCCAGTATCTCCCTTGCATACTTTCCTTGAGACACAAAAAGTTCACCATCTCACTGCCATATTTCCAATCCAAGGAAATAATGAAAGAGGCCCATATCATTCATCTCTAACTCCTTTGCAAGGTCCTCCTTGCATGAGTGTATCAACTTCTAATCACCAGTTAGTATTAAATCATCAACATAAAGAACAATGATTAAAATCTTACCCTCCACCACTAATTTATCAACCGGTCTTGGGACAATTTCCCATGCACTGTTATTGACAATGGAGTCATACTTCTCCACCATTGCATCAACCTAAGTGGGATCCTGCACTTCTTCCTAAAAGGAAGATGGTTCAGTCACAATACATTTTCTCATGAGAGCCATGTATCTAGTAAATCAATCAGGAGACTGTCTCTATCTGCGCTATGAAGTAGGCGCTCCTACATTTTGTGCAGCATCTAGTCTCAATCTATCATCTTCCGTGGTGCACTTTCTTCCATTTCTGTTGGATGGATTTGCATGAGTGGATTCATCCACTTCATGAACCTCCTCATGTGGTTGATACACATATTGAGACTCATATTTGGGAACCAACAGTTCCTCCTCTGCATGGAATTCTATCTCCCTCTCAAGAGACAACCACATGGCTTTCCCCTCATCAAATTTTATATCTCGTCGCATAAAAATCATCTTACTGTTAGGAAAATACACACGATAATTATGGGGTTTTTCTGTGTACCCCACAAACATCCCAACTTTAGCAGTCGGCTCCAACTTCTTCCTGGCATTCTTGGTCACATGCACATAAACAAATGAGCCAAAAATCTTAAAATGAGAAACATCAGGTTTCTTACCAGTAAAAGCTTCTTTAGGTGTACTCATGCCAAGTACTCTATGAGGACAATGATTTTTCACATAAACCAAAGTGTTGCATGCTTCCTCCCACCAATGCATTAGTAGTCCCTGATCATGCAACATCGCTTGTGCTGCACCAACGATCGTTATGTTCTTCCTCTCCGCAACGCCATTTTGTTGTGGGTTATGAGGCACTATGAGTTCTCTTCGAATTACTTCTTTGCTACAAAAGTCTTTGAATTCGTTATATATTTATTCTCCACCATTATCACTCCTTATAGCTTTCACTTGCTTCCCCGACTCTTTCTCCACCAATGCTTTAAAATCACAGAACTTTGAGAATGTTTGATCCTTCTTTTGCATGAAGAATATCCATCATTTATGAGAAAATTCATCAACAAAAACAACATAATATTTATGTTTTTCTGTTGAAGAAACCGAGAATGGTCCACACACATTTGTGTGAACTCTTTCCATGATCACTGAGTCACGATTCTCCTTTTCATGAAAGGTGGAATTTACATACTTCCCCATGGTGCAACCCTTGCAATGATCTAACTGAGCAAGTGTTCCCATTGGAAGTCCAGTAGATATTTGTTGTATGATATTCAAGGATCCATGATGAAGATGTCCCAATTGCCTGTGCCATAATTTTCCCTCATCCCAGTTCACCACTTTTTCTACCTTGCCCATCATGGCAGCATAGCCATCAACCTCCAACATGTAGATATTTTTAACTCGAATCCCTATCCTCTTGACTTGACTCATTGTTTTATGTCGCAGAAAAGCTTTTCCACAACTGAAAACAACATCATAGCCTCTGCCCTCCAACATTGCGATAGAGACCAGGTTTTTATTCAGACCTAGAACATGCATAACATATTTCAATTGAAATGGTTTACTTGACTCCCTCTGAGAGATAATGAAACCAATTCCAGTCACACTGTATCGTCCATTGTCGCCCATCTCTATATGAATTTTGAGATCTTTCTTCTCCAAGTCACTGAAAAGGTCCTTATCTCCCGTCATGTGGAAGGAAGCACCAATATCCAAATACCACACTGATCCCAATGCACTTGAATCCATGCATGCAATCAAAGAGAATTCAAGTTCAAATTGTGAGGCAAGGGCCTCACTAGCTAGAGCTCTAACAACCTTCGTGTTCTTCTTCTTCTGTGGACAATTAGTAGCGAGATGCCCATGTTCGTGACAGTGAAAACACTTCACTTTGGACAAATCCAACTTATTTCCTTTAGACTCAGATTTTGAATGGAATTTCTTCCCCTTCCATTTCCTTACCTTGGAAGCCAAAGCACAATCCTCTTCATCATCATGCTTTGATGAAGAGCCATCTCTGGTGTTCTTCCTGGACTCCTCCTGCACTAGATCCGACCATAGTCATTCCCAATATGGCAATTTTTCCCTTCCATTGACAGAGTCTTGATAATTGTTACAACTCTTGGGAAGTCCTATGAGCGCCAAGATCACCAAATCATCATCAACGACTATTATTCCCACACTCCCTAGCTCATCCCGACATTGGACAAACTTCGTGATATATTTTGGAATAGAGTCACCCTTCTACATCTTGATCTTCTTGAGTTTATCTTTGAGCACCAATTTCTTATGGTCACTATTGTTTTGGAATAGATCCGTCAAAGTCTTCCACATTGCATGTGGTGTGGCTTTCCCATGGAGGCTTGAGACAATGTCATCTCAGACTCCCTCTAATAGAATCCTCCTCTCCTTTGCCACTTTCCTTTGCCATGCATCAAGATTTGCAGCATCTACAACATCTGTCTTAGGAACATCTTTGTCAATGAATTCCTTCAAGCCATTGTCTTTGAGTACTGCCTCCATCCTGTCCTTCCAAGTAATGTATTTCAAGCTGCCCTCGAGTGCAGACTCTATCCTCAAGCTATTGAAAGCCATTTTGATCTTGAATCAGCTATAGCACCAAGAAAGTCTTTCTGCAAATTCGAATTTTATCCAATCACAAACTTAGCTTCTGCAATCTTCTGCGCTCTGATACCATGTAGAAATTTCAATACAAATTATGTATTTCCTAGATTCTTTTGATATAACAATTATATGCCACTGTTAAATACATAATCACTTCTACAAATATTCTTGCATAATTTAAAACACGATTTCCAATTGCAATATCAAGACGAAATATCAATCTCACCTAACACAAATGTTTTACCGGGAAAGCATAAAGGTGAAAACCCCACTATCATATATTATGTATATCATGGATCATGAAACAATCTCATACAAAACTCTAATCCAAGAGCTCACAGTACAATACAATCATATCACACTGTCATACAAAATTCAGCAAATACATGTGCTAATTATTTGCCTCCAAACAACCTGCCTCCTTTGTGCAATCCCTGGAAAATGGAAAAGCTGCAAATGATTTGAATTCCTCTTGCCGAGGCTGTGAAATTCTCATGGGCACATCCACTGTGTGTGTGATTACATGAGTGCACTTCACTCAAATCATAACTGATAGCCAAACTGTCCCTTTCACCTGTTATCTCAACTGGGTCTCCACTGGATCTAACATGCATGTAGTTAACAGTGGTAAATCTTCAATTGCATGTGAGATCACTGATTGTGAATTAATTGATAATTAATTCACTGAACTCTCACTGATGTAAGTTCAGTTATAACCAGTACAACTGCGCTTAACTCACTTAACTGAGTTAAACTACTTCACAACTCACATAACTACACTTATAACTCTGTTACAAATTCATGTCACTTAGTTACTACTAATTTGACTCCCATGTCCCACCAGTCAACCTTTGAACTCGAATTTCCTATAGCTAACTGATTTTCCATTTCAGTTAACTATTTTCAAGTAATTATGAGATAATAGATTAATATTTATTGTCCAATTTATTTAAGGGAAAAATAAATTAGACACACATTTCTTGTTGAATTTTCAATAGGGAAAGTCTTCACGGTACCTGGAATCGACGTTGGCCAAACTCACTTTGGCTCCTTGGAGGGTATACCCACGATTATGTGTGGGATCTTGCACTAGGGTGTAATTCCATTAAGAAGGTCGTCAACGTAACTTTTCCACCTTCTCTATCTCAGCCCCTTCTTATATTGTTCTCGCGACGTTGGATTTCATCACCAACTAGTGTGTTTATTGTAAGAAGGTTTTGTTTGCTTGCTTGATTACTAGATTTTTAGCGTGTGTTTTTTGTTTTCCCTAGCGGATTCTAGATTGGATTTTTGTTTTAATGGCATCAGTTCCTAGAATGACCAATGAAGGAACCCCTTTTCTAAGGGAACCTTTTATTTTTCCTTCTTATGGAAACATTGTTCCTCCTCACATCTCTACTTTGAGCCTTCCATGTCTCACAATTGGATTATCGGTATGGTTGTTTTCCACTCAAGTAATCTCAAATGCAATTGGTGCTTCTTTTGTAATCACTTCCCCCCAAGGACATCAACCTTATGTTGATCCTTCACCTTCTTCACCAGTAAGATCTTCTTTGCCTTCTTCACTTGCAAGGTCCTATTCCATTTCATCTTCTTTGTCGAGTGAAAGCTCTGCAGCTAGTAACTCGATGGATAACAAGAAGAAGAAAAGGAAAAATAAGAAGAAGAAAAATAAACAAGGGTCCAAACTTCCAACCACTGTCAGACATGTTGGAAAGAAACCAGTTACTATTAATCATGTTGGGAGTGTTGATGATGCCAAGACAACCCAAACCCGTAAGTCCAAGTAACCTTGCAGGATTTGTAAGGGTAGAAATATTCTTAAGGATTGCCCTGGCCTATCCAAGTTCGTAGAAGCATGGTATACACACCCTCGCCAACCCATGTCATCAACCTCTGAACAACATGTTGATGACCTCCCGTCAACTAGTCAAGATGTCGTTGGGAAGAAGAAAAGTAGAGTCAAGTTCCCGTGTATGTTATGCAAAAGGAGTCATCTCACTCACATTTTCCCTCGTATGGACAAAGCCTCAAAATTACTAGAAGACATGATTGTTTCTCAGCCTCAACTTCCAACTTCTTATCATAAGATTACTCTCGACCCAACTGTAGTTGATGGAATGATCAATCCGGTCCCTTCGTTGGTCAGTCTAGTTGATCATGTAGTCAATTTTGTCACGTCCTTAGTTGAACCATTTGACAAAGTGGTTGATTTGATCCCATCCTTGGTCAATCCCACTCTCCTTCCAGAGAGTGAAACCCAAGCTGTCAATCCATTTCCACCCGTCGACCCCATTCTCCCCTTGAAGAATGAAACCCAAGTGGTTGATCTGATCTTGTCATCAGTCAATCCTACTCTCCCGCTAGAGAGTAAACCTGATACTACCCACATTTTTTCTCGTTGAAACAGACTATACCGTGCTAGGGGGCATTCCTCCTTCTCCCGTGGAACCTCCTCCAAGTAATGAGGCCATCCTTTTTGATTGGGTTGTGCTAACTGGACCTCATCTTCCCCCTCACATTCCTTTCCAGATTACAATGCAGGTTTATGGTTGGGATGTTCCTCAAAAGTTGATAGATGAAGGTGTTTCTATTAGTATTTTTTCCTCTATTGCTTGGAAAGATTTGGGTTGTCCTTAGCTTGCGTTGATTACACAGAATCTGTTATCTTTTAACAGAAGAACCAGTCAACCTTTAGGGACCCTTCCTCAGTTTCATGTAACTTTGGGAGGGAAAACTATATTTATTGACTTCATGGTAGTCCAAGACCCCTTGGATTTCACTTTGCTCCTTGGGAAAGATTATGTCTATGCCATGAAAGCTATTGTGTCCACTCTTTTTCGTGTGATATATTTCCCTCACGATGGAAGAATTGTAACTATTGATCAACTTTCATTCATCGGTCTTGACTAGATTACCTCCTTAAATGGTTCTTATATGCAGACAGTATCGTCCCCACCATAATTCAATTATGTCGCATTGTCTCCCATGTCTTCACCTACCGATGACGATGAGCCTCTCAATGTAAGATCATTCTCTTATGACTTAGTTTCGGTATTTGACATGGTGATCTCTTCGATATGGATTTTAGATCCTGATCTCCTTACCCATTTCGTGACCCTCGACATGTGTTCCTTCCAGAGTGTGTTTCTTCCATCAAATGAAAATATCTTGGAATCCATGACTGAGTTTTGTCCCTTGACATGGTGTCCTTTCAGATCATTGTTCTCTTGGAAGCCATGATCAAGAAGAGTCTTTTGAGCATGATTTTCTGATTTCAATATCGTTAAAAAATGAAACTAGATTTGAGCATGATTTTCCGATTTCAATCTCATTAAAAAATGAAACCATCTTTGAGAATTATTTTCTGATTTCAAGCTTGTTAAAAAATGAAACTAGCTTTGAGCATGATTTTCTGATTTCAAGCTCGTTAAAAAGTTAAACCAGCTTTGAGCATGATTTTCTGATTTCAAGCTCGTTAAAAAATAAAACCAACTTTGAGCATGGTTTTCTACTTTCAAGCTCGTTAAAAAATGAAACCAACTGGGAGGATAGTTTTTGCATCTCTGTGGAAACCTCGTTAAAAAATGAAACCGAGGTTATGAGAATAGTTCATGTTTCTGTGTCAAGCTCGTTAAAAAATGAAATAAATATCCCCCTGTTCAATTGAGTCAACTACTTTGTTATGTATAGTATTTGAATCTTATTTTCATCCTCCTATGTCATTGGACAAAATGAAGCTTGGGTGGAAATGCTTTCATCCTTTGGACTTCATGCTAAAGTTGAGCCACTAGTTTCTTAAGCTGGGGGCTAAGTACCAACCATCCCTGTGTGATGCGTTGGGAAGTCCAAGCATATTTTTCTATGTTTCAAGCTTGTGAAAAAATGAAACCACCTACCTCAAGCATAGTTTCCTCTGGTTCAATCTTGTGTAAAAATGAAACTAGGTCCAAGCATAGTTTTGACTAGTTTTAAGCTCGTGTAAAAATAAAATCTATCCCAATCATAATTTTGTTTTGTTTTAAAGCTTGAGTAAAAATGAAAACAATCCCGAGCTTAGTCTTTGTTCTTTCTCATGCTCGTAAATACATGAGAATAAGTTACCAAGCTTAGTCTTTGTTATTTCTCATGCTCGTAAATCAATGAGAATGTAAATGAGTAAACTTTTATTACTTTTTCAGACTCGTAAAGGTTATACAAAAAAGGAACCCTCTGGAGTTCCCTTTAAGCTCTTTTTAGACTCTCTAAACATGAAAAGATTGCCTAGCGATCTTGTTATTTTCACACTCGTTAAAGTATTTGAATAAAACATCTGTTGAGCGATAGTTTATCTCTTTTTCGGTATCTTCAGAATAACTTACGAAGAAGGAACTAAAAGAGTTCTCTTTAAGTGTTTTTCAGACTCTCTAAACATGAAAAACCCCCGAGTTTTCTTTCTTTGGACTTGTTAAACAAACATCGAAAGACCCATATGGGACCGAACCACTCCTTATTAGGGTTCATTAAACATACTCTGAGGGACTTGTCCAAAGGATGAGCTTACATTAACAATCATATGTTATCCTCCTCAAGCTTGTGTAAAAATAAAGAGGTACTCGCCATAAATGGTGGGGGAAAAATTGGGGAAGAAATGTGTCTAGACCTACATTCTATGGAAGAGTCACCTTTTGAACATGACACCCTTTCACTCGCTTTGTGTCTAGGTTGGAAAATTCGCTTGTCTCTTGATCATACTCCTTTATAAGATTACAAATTTTTCTGTGATACCTGTTGTTGAATCAGTGTTTCCAGCACATTTGTTGTGTTGTCAATGTGTTCAAAGAGAAGTTCAACGCAGAAAGCCTTCTATTGCATCAACCATTTCTGCAGTCCTTAAGCCTTCTATTTCATCAACCATCCCTGAGTCAATCCTGAATCACTGGTTACTCTGATCTACATCAAATCTTGTTACCTGTTTAGTGTCATTGACGGGGGATACATTAAGGCCCTCCTGTGATGAGTCTTTTCCTGTCGACTTCAACTCATTATCCAGGAATTAGACTTAGAAACTAATTGGTAACTTGGAACTTGCATTCCTCAATGGCATGTTTACTCACTTTCGATAGTGGGTTTTAATTATCGACCCTTGATTGAGATATTTTGTCGAGTGTTCGACTTCAACTCATTAATTCACATTTATTGGATTGTACTAGAGTGCCTTGGGAGTCCTTGACATTAATGGTGATTTCCCTCGCACTTTTTAATGGTATTCATTAATGACTGGTAATCAAGTGGTTTCTACCATGTTCGACTTAAGCACATGTATTCACATGGTTAGATTCGTACTATAAAGTGGTGGAGATGAAGACACTGGATCTTTTCTTATAGATTTAGGTTGCATTGGAGTATATTCAGTGTACTGTTACATAGATCCACATTGTATGCCCCATGGATATGTTCAAATTTGAGACTTTAACACATAGATCCACAGTGTATTTTTGGTGGCTATGTTCAGATTTGAGTCATATTGGCATGGATCCATGGTGTATGTTTGGTGGCCATGACCTGTCTTACTTGACATGGATATTTGCATGTTGACATTTATGCTTTGAGTCATTTGTATTCTGAGTATCGGAATGCCTACCTCAGTGATGATATATTATTGTACTATATTTCCTTGTTTGTTGGCAAGTTTCTGACCGACGTGTTCTTTTTTCTCTACACACACTCGACAAAGTATTTCAGCTATCACTCTGTTCTAACTTCATACTTTGGGGGTCTCTCTGTTACACATTATTTTCATCACCCTTATGACCATTTATGATGTAAACCTATATGTTGCCTTCAGAGGGGTCAGTGGCCTAAATTCCTAAAGAAAGAAGGGAGAAGAACTTTTCCTGAGAGAAGAAGTTGTATTTTCCTTTGTAAAATACCCTATTAAGGGAGATTTTCACAGGCTGCACTATACACAGGGTGTGGCGATGCCTAATTTCTACACCCTTCTTTAAATGTAGACTGCGACATTTCTACATACTTCTCTATAGCTAGGGTGCAAAAATTCATGTACGTGGGAAAAACGAGCATCTTCTCGATGCTTCTAGAAGGAGAAGATTCTATGGTGAGGTGGCCTTCAAACGGTTTGGATCTTGCTCACTTTCATGATTTAGTGAGATCATCCTAACCTCCTCACCTTATCCTCTTCATCTTATAAAAGGAGAGGAGCTCTCATGGAGAAAGTTAGCTTTTGAGATTAGCTTGAGCTTGAGTTTTGTAGCTTGGATTTTCTGGGCCTACGTTGGCTTTGAGGTTTTCTTTGTCAAAATAGATTGTGAGTAGCTATTAGATCTATAGTTTCAGAATCCATGGAGCAGAAGTGTGTGGGAAGCAAGGAACTATTGGAAGGAACCTGACAACATCAAGGCATCTGGTTGTATCTTTCTTCCACATTCTTTAATACAGATATACTTTTCTTTCCTATATAAATGTTATTTGTCCATATTGTATGATTCCTTGATCACGTACATAGCTTCATATCGAATAGAATCTGTTATTTTTGTCTTCGTTGTCTTGTGTTTATTTGCATATATTTATCCATAATCCTTGCGACAGAACTTGGATTGCATTAGAGAAGTTGGATCTTCAATATTTAAAAGGTATGTTCTAGATCCATTTCTCATTTGATAATTGAAATCTAAGGAAAGAGTAGTGTACTGTATTGTTTTGTTCTAGTTTCGTAGTGAAGCTAGGGGGATTGATTTGTGTCCACACTTAAAAATTATCCCGATAACATAAAGGGGGGTCACATATTACTTTCATGTCACTAGAATTTAACACTCCCTAGCTTTGAATCCAATGTTTGTTTAACAACCTTGAAGAGTTTCTTCTCCAACCTACTTCAAGGCCCTAACCCTAAACTAGTTGGTTGACCCTACAAACATAAAAGTCTACTTAATTTTAGATTTATTGTTCATCTTAATGGCTTGATTAACTCAAGGGATATGGAGGTGAAACTAGTGATGTTATAAGAGACAAAAAGATGATAAAAAGATGTATCTTGAAAACAAAATTACTTCTAGTCAAAAGTAAATATTTACAACTAACTCTTTGTAACCAACTTTTCTTTAACTAACGTTTTTCAATATCCTTTAAAAAGAATACCTAAAACAAAATTTCTCTTGACTACAAGCTACTTAAGTTTCAATAAATCAATAAAGAACTTAAAAAATGATCTCTTTTTCCTTTGTAGTAAAATAACTAACTCCAACTGCTTTACCAAACTGAAAATGAAAAATCCTTTTTTTTTTTAAATTGCTTCAAACAGAAAAAATTGAAATAAATATTTTTTCTCTTTTCTCAAAAAAAATTAAAGGGGTAAAAATAACTACAAGACAAGACTAAAATAGATCTTTGGCCCACTGCGGATCGTAGGGAGTCACTAAAGAAACCAAATAGGTAGATCAATCATTCAAAAACTTGCTTAAAACCCTTTCATAAGTAAACACAAGAAACTTCAAAAAGACAAGTAAACTAAAATCTAACCCGAGCTATGGCTGTAAAAACAGAGAATCTGAACTATATCAAGAAACTCTGAGAAGTATAAACCTCAATCAGGAAAGAGGTTGGCTACCTCTTTTTCAAAAGAAAAAAATCTTGAACTAGGTATGCTATTGTTGCTTCATAAACCTATGTATGTACACGGGCTGTTTACTAAGAAGGGTGTGTATGTACATGTGTTGACCTAAAGTAGGGTGCATACACCTCTATACTTCCTTTAAAAAGAAAGAAAACATACAGTCTTATCGGGCAGGGAGAACTGGTATGGCACCTGAAGGTGACCATAATCCCTTAAAAGACTTAGAAGACTCAACAGAAACTCGAAAGGAAGAAAAACCAATCAAACAACCCAAAATCCCCTTAAAAACCCTAGAGGCTTCCCTAGTATGGTCTCCAGTTCTTCTAGCAGGAAAACCCCCCCTATGACTACACCAGGGTTCAAAATGTAGGTAGATCAATTAACCGTCTAAAAGTCAACTACTTCTCTAGCTACCCCAAACATACCAAAACTCATACAAGAAAGGCAAAGATGAGGGATATCGGGTAACTATACCTCTACTCCACGTCTGGTGATGATCCCCTCATGCTTGGAAGTTTTGTTGACTACACGCCTCCTCCCAGGAATAAAATGACAAGCATGTTATTTCGTATACAAATTAAGGTTAGGTGTTATAATCTCAAAACATAAACCAATAAAATCATTCAATACACCATGATTTGGGACAGGAAAAGTAATTCTTTTATTAATAACTCAATGATTATAAATTTACAATCAAAGTTGGCTACCATTCCACAAACCTAGTCCATGTTCCTCTTCACCAAGCTCCAAGTGCACCTTTGTATAAGCTTATCCTCTCAACCTTCTGATCTCTTCTTGGGAAGTGAATGGGTTATGATGGAGGAAGAAGGGATAATGATGGAATGCAAAGGAAATTCTCACAAAAGGGCTACAATAACTTGGGCAAGGAGGGGATGTGAAATCGGGCAGAGTTTCACTTTTCTTATCTCTAGATGTAAAATGATACCCTAACACCTCCTTTTGTATGACAAAAGGATGGTTATTCGGTTAGGTGACGGGCTATAGAAGGTGGATTAGTTGGGAAACTACCCAATAGCCCATAATCTCAACGAATTCCTTGCAACTTTTTATTTTTTGCAACTTTTGAAACTATACACGGGCTATAATGGTGCATCATGCATAGGTACGCGAGTTGTAGTGGTGAAGAAAGCATATGTACGTGGGTAGTAGTGGTGCAGGGAATGTACATCTTCAAAAAATTGTTTTTTAAGTAGAGAAACTCAGCAGTGTTTTGGAAAAAAATGCAAGTAAGAGGGATAAATTCCATGTATGCATGTGTAGAGAAATTTAGGTTTATAATAGGCTACTCAAGATGAAAAAATATATAACAGAATCTCTTGGAGAATTGATTTGAGAAGAACCAATCTGTTGGCAATGTTGAGGGTGCGAAAATTCCAGTTCATGAGATTCTTACTGAGTTGAGAGAGGAGGTCTTCCCATGAGCTATTTCGGAATCTAGAGGTAAGCAAGGGAACCCCTAGATAGTTGGTTGGAAAGGAGGTTTTGGAGAACCCTAGGATGTGGGTGATATGAAAATGGACAAAGAGGGGGGTGTTAAAGAAGAAGATATGATATTTGAGATGGTTAATAGTAGTATCAAAGGATTCCATAAAGTTATCGAGAATATTTTTGAAGCCTATGGCTTAATGAGCAGAGGGAATCCCTATAAACATGGTATCATAGAAAAATTGGTTATGGGTTAAGGGCTTAGTTGCATGATGGAGAGACAGGACTTGGAGCTTGTGAGAAGCAACATAAGCCTTAAGATTTCCACCTAACCCTTCTGCCATCAAAATGAAAATAAAAGGAGAGAGGGGAT
>SNQJ01S0059454.1:0-27809 GCA_010110895.2 Picea sitchensis
CTAGGCCTAGACACTTAGCCCCCTCCCATACCCTACCTAGTGGAGCTTAGTCCCCCGTAACTCTTCTTCGTGGTCGGTCTACACGCAACAATGTAATTTTATTAATGTTGTGAGTACTTACATATACAAAATTAGGCTCATTGGCCTTAACATCTCACTCACCAGCCTAATAAACACATAGGTCTCTCAGATTTTAACCACTCGGCTCACCAACCTATAAACATAATTACAATTCAGTAGGGGCTCGACCTTGTGGTGTTAGATTGCGAGAATGGTGGCGGCTTATCTCTGAGAAGAGATGTGAGGGATGCTATCATTTGCAAGAATATGATTACAATGAGGATTTGAAGGCCTTTTTACAATAAACAAGAATGTAAAAAACCCTAGACATCCAAAACCTAACCCTAGTAGATGAAGCACCAAAAGTCACGTGGGCCCCGTTTGGGTAAGTTAGTACATCAACTTTTCGGGGTCGTAACTTTTGCATATGATCACCGTTTTAGGCACACGATAGCCCGTTGGAAAGGTCTATCCAAGGAATACACACATTTACATCAAAATTTGACTCCATCTACAACATAAGTATGGATTTCCCTAAAAACGTTGTTTAGGGCCTCAAAACAGACCCGAAAGTCAGGGCCCCGAAAACTAGGAAAAAACTGCCAAACTAGAAAACTGCCAAAATGATCCTGTTGGAATAGGTAGGAGGCCATCGAAATCCATCTAGATCAATGCCCTCAACCCAAAATTAGTCCAACGCTATCTAAGGTCTATGCCTATTGGCCTTGTTGTAGTGGACAACGACGTTTGAAAGACGCTGAAATAACTGGACCCATGTCTGAGGCACCCCTACTGCATGTGGCTACATAGCCAAGGGAAGATCCTCGATCTCGGCCATAGGAACTGCACAAGTGAGAGAAGTGAATTTCCTCTCTACTCGTCATAGGACTCTATTAGTATCTCTGGCTAGAGGTCCTCTTGCAACTGTTGGTCCTCTTACTCCTGTTGGTCCTACTTCTGGTCGAGGATGATGCCTGGTCCTAGAGAAGTCTACCAGTCGAACTAGTTCCACATCTATATATAACAGAGCTTTAAATTAGTACTCTGACACACACATAAAAAGGATGTAGATAAAAAATTAAAAATTTTATAACTTTACAAAATGTGTTACCTATCTTGTTGCGCCCCTCTCCAGGGTGAACGGGCATGTCAGGATCTCTAAGGAATCTTATCCCTGCATAAGGATAGTCCTCTATCACCAAAATATGACGGGCCCACCAGTCAAAGAACTTATCTTTGAAATCCTACTGGGTCCTTTTTCCACCCTGTGTAGGCAATAGAACTTCCCACCTGCACAATGTTGGGAAGGAGGCAATATGCCCTCGTACTGTCACTCTTGGGCTAATATTGGGCACCCTATCGAAGAAGAAGGATAATAGAATGGTACCAAACCCATTTTTTTTGTTGTACGTCTACGACAATCTGTGAGCCGTCTCTTCATGCATACTATCATGGTAGTACTCTAATCGAACACAATAGCCTCTAAACATTGGACTGCAGAATGCATCTGTGCACGAGAGGCCTGATGGAGTGTTGCGGATACTGTGATCCACCCGATCATGAAAACAATAATGCGTAGGGAGAGGCTGGTTATCTTTTGAATCAACACCTGAGAACCTACTTTCTCAGTACCAACCTCACAATACATCCCGATGTAGTCCTCAATGTTATATGTCCCCGGAGGAAGGGTCCTCAAGTTGGCCGGTTCCACTCTTCTAGAGAGGCCGGTCAGGAAGTAAATTTCCTCTGTGGTCGGGGTCAGTGATTAACCCTCCAACATAAAATCCTTTGCATCAGGATGCCAATACTCCACTAGATCATTGAGTAACCTCGGTTGTGCCCTCATGAACAGACATTGAAATTTTTTCCATAAGCCACACTGTTTTAGCATAGTGATGGCCACATGATCCTCCTTGACCAAGACATCCAACTCCTCATGTTCCCTCTGTCTCCAATGAACATACATCTTGTCACACACAAACATTAGAGAGGGTTTAATACTTTTGTTTTCTTTTTTTCAATACAAAAGAGGGTGTACGCGGGCTATCTTTAGGACAATCGCATATGTACATAGGCTGAGTATTACTCTACATGCGTAAATACGCAGGATGAGCGTGGAAAACCCATGTACACGCAGTCACGACCCTTTTTTCAAGGGTGCACCCCTCCTAAATAAAAAATGAAATGAAAATGAATGACCTAAAATGAAAGAGGGGGTGATTTGTACTTACTTGGTCCAAGTGTGAGGGTTTTTCGTCCACCGTAGCTCCCAAAATTCACATTTTGATAGAAGGTGTTTTTGACTTCTTTTGTTAATTTCTAAATTGAAATGGTAAAAATGAGTTGTCCACTTCTATTTATAGATTTTTTTGTCCCTTTTTGCCCTAATTTGGTCCCCTTTTTCACTATTCTTGACTTGGTGGCTACTTGAGTTCTCTTTTGAGTTATCTTTGGGTCATTTTGATGAACTTGTCCTTACGATTTTGTAATTTTTTGAGATGGGTTACACTCATAACATCCCATGGTAAATGTTTTTTTTTCAACTATTGCATATATGTTAGGTTTTCACTCCCAACTTTCTACATATTTTTGTCTTTTTCATTTTTTCATAGGATAGAACCCACCAAAGTGCGACACAGAACCTTCTTTGCCGCTTTAGAAGTATTGTAATTAGGTGGTAGATGTTGATAATGAGAGGGTGAATCCAATATCAAATTACAATTTAAAAACATTTTCAAATTATATTTCAACCAGATTATATATTCAAATTATATCCAATGAGCAATGAACAATGAGTATAAAGAGTTACACCAATACACCACAATACACCATGCACAATATATGAGAGAAATAATCAATAGTTTTGTTCAAGGGAAGTAATGACTTCCAAGGGTAGCCTCTGACTTCAAATGTAAGGGAGGATAAACCTCCAGGAAGATACAATCCTCAATATCAAGAGAGATTTAGGAACTCTCTATCTTTGCCTCCTTCCACCCAATAATATATGAGGAGATGTCAAAACTTAACATTAAATCATCATCATCAACCGATCATCACATAGAGCCTGATAGTAATGCTTTCACGAGCTTATTCAGTTTCTGCAATTCTTCAATTCTTGAGGTACTCTGATCCTGTAGATAATGTTATTCAATTTATTCTCTAGGAAACTCCTCTAATTTTCCTCCTTGAATCCTCCCAAAGAGGTTATAGAAAGAATGGTAGACTTATTCAATTCTGGTACGTTCAGAAGACCCAACTTGTACAACATGCCCCACGCTCAATATTTAACATCTGATTCTGGAAATCGCACACAAGACGCTCAATATTTAACATCTGATTATGAAACTCGCACACAAGAAACTACAGTCCGTTATCTTTCCAATGGAAGTGGTCCTACTACATTTGGAGTCTGTATGAAAAAGTTATGACTGTTTTACCCAGAACACATGTTTATTGACTAGTTTCAGGACTGGTCACAAACCCTATATTCCACAGAGTGTATCTCCATAATTATAGCGAATAAAGAGATAAATTTTTTACCAGAGGTACCTTGATATGTCTTCTCAATACCATAGTTATTTCACCATATGAATCGTTCTATAAAAAAAGTTATAGCAAAAATGGTAAGATGACCTGAAAATAACATACCTTAGAACACATCACCAAAAGACTTCATCCTCCTTTGAAATCCGGCCTTCTTTTACTTCTTCTTCCATATGAAATTCGACTTGTATCGAATGAATGTATAATGATATTTATTTATACCATTTATGTCACTTCCTTTTAACATTAGGGCCGACCTGACACTTCCTTATTTTGTAATTATTTTCTTTAATTATTTTCAGGGCCTACATGTACTTCCTTTTTCAATTGACTTTGTCATCTTCAAAAATTCATTTCTCCTCAACCATGAGGATCCATGTGACATGACACATACCACTGGAAACAACATGATGTATACTACCCATTCATGGGTGTTGTATATGCATGTTCATTTTCCTTCATGTCCAAATACCTTTATCAATCTTGCGGTCCAAAACCCATGACTAGGGTTGAAATCAATGACAACAATCAATCTTCCAACAGTAGATCCTACGTCTACATGGATGTCCTAGGTAGACCCTTTACTGCATTTTGGAATCCATGCTTTGAGTTTTTTCTGTAGGCTCGAGAGTCCTTGTTAGTACCTCTATGATTACATATTGAAGCCTCATTCTTCTTTCTAATCATCATTCTTGGCCTTACCCATGAGACTCCCTTATGAGCACGATTTGTCGTCTTTCAAGCTCGCTTTAAATTTGGAAAGAAACATCCAGTGAGACTGTATTTATTCTTTTCTATCTCATCTGGATTACTTGAGAAATGTACTGCCCCTAGAGTATTCTTTAATCCCTTTTCAAACTCTATAAAATTGAAAAGATCGTCGAGCAATATTGTTTCCCTTCACGCTCTCCAAACTCAAATTTGAAGATACATCTGTCCGAAGGTAGTTTACCCCTTTTTCGGTTTGGATGGCTAATTTTATGAATAAAGGTATTCTCTAGGAATTTCGGGTCGCTAGAAGAGTATTCACGGGCATAAGTTTAACCCCTTTTTCGGGCATGAGGGAATAAATTTTCGAAAAAGGAACATTCTCCTTGGTTTTGGTTTATCTCTTTTTGGGCCTTGGAGATTAATTACAAAAAAGGAACCCCCTCGAAGTCCATAGTTAAGATCTTTTCAGATTCCCTAAATATGAAAAGATTGTTGAGTGACCTTGTTCCTTTCACACTCGTTAATTGGTCCAGAAGGAATAATCTATTCGACACATATTTAACCCTTTTTCCAGCCAATAGATTATTCCGCAAAAAGGTACGCCTCGGGAGACTTGTCTCACCAAGAGACTTCTCCTCAATTATATTTTATAATTTTTCGGGCTAAGGAGACTAAACCTATAAAACGGTTGTGAGTCCATAGTTAAGCTATTTTTAGACTCCTTAAAATTGAAAATATTGTTGACTGATCTTGTCTCAATCACACTCATTAAAATTGTATTGAAGATACATCTTTTTGATATAAATTTAACCCTTTTTCGAAACGACTAGAATAATTGGGAAAAAAGGAACTCCCTAGAGTCTTCTTTAACATTTTTTCAGACTCTCTAAACGTGAAAAAACCACCTAGATTACCATATTTTGGTTCGTAAAAACTTCATATGGAAGGAGTCTTGTTGTGTCATGCTTAATCGCATTGCGGGTCTCATCTTGGCGTATTTGGCCAAATGTCGAATTCATGTTTCCCTCAACTAAACCTCTAAAACATTCCTTAAAATAAAGCCTTGCAACACTTTTTTCCTTTGCGATCTGCCACCTTGACCCATGGAGGAATTTTCCCTGAGTGTCCTTATCCTACACTTGTCTCCTTTCCCTGAGCATCGGTATGTTCCATGCACTTGGAACCAGTTTGCTTGCTCGTGACACTCGTTTCCTACTCTGTAACGTAGCATTTTTTTTTTCAAGCTCGTTAAAAATTTGAAAAAGAATAAAAAAATCAAATTTCCAAAAAGAGGGGACGAGATATATAAATTCTTTTTTCAGCAGAAATATAATCACCCTTGGACAAAGCACATCCTTCTATTTGTTCACCAGGCATTGGGATTTATTATGACCTTAGGAAGTTGTTATCGCTACATAGAGTTGTGTCCTCCTCTGTTTGGTTACTCTTCCAAACATATGGAGAGTTTGTGGTGCCTCCTGCATCACAGACTTATGTCAATATTACGCTGCTTGAGTCTGATCATCTTTCATACTTTTGTCCAAGGGAATTTTGATCCAACCTAAGTCGTCCATTCTACAGTTTGTCTCTTGATTTTCATGAGTCGACCATCCCGAGAGTCCAGTCAAGTCTAGATTCAAAATCGACGAAGTTCTGTGCCTAATAATCGATATCCTCTAGTCTTTCCCTGACGATATGTCAAAGACCTCAGAGTAGTGAGTATTACAATCCTATTATAATCCTACCTGAGCTGTTGAAGATATTGAAGTCGTTTCTTGAGCTATGAAGTCCTCTTCTCCATCCATAGGCGTTGATTCTTCCTGAAGATGCATATTGTATTATATTTGAATATCATCAAGTGATTTTGAGATGTATATCCATTGTGTATTTCTCGCAACTACACTTTATATAGACATTTCTATGACATGGATCTGCAGTGTACTTGATTGGTAGCCATGATTAGTTCATCCTTAGCATGGGTATGCCTACCTCAGAGAGATTATTATTGTTTTGCAGATCGCGACCTCCTGAACTATGGTCTCGGGCTCACTCAACTTTGTGCCTTCCCAATGGTAAAGATATTGCAATTTATTTCGGCCATCATTTTCTCTTCTAACCTCACACATTAGGGGGCATCTGTTATAGCCTTAAAATGCCTTACCTATGCATACATGGCATTGGCCTTTCTACTTGCACAATTTTCCAAATTACTGCTGAGGATCTCTCTTTAAAAAACCATTTTTGGGAGCATGTACACACCCTGTTGCACTACTTCCAAAGTAAATATGCTAGCTGCATACTAGACAACCCGCGTACATACGCTAGTTTCATACTAAACAACCCGCATTTACCTCCAAAAGTTGCAAAAAATAAAAAGTTGCAAGGAATTCAACAGAGTTTACATGATATCGAGGGTTTCCCAACCAATTCACCCATTGTATCCCATCCCCAAACCGAATAACTATATTTTTGTCACATAAAAGGAGGTATTGGGGTCCCATTCCATCATCAAGCATTAGAACAGAGAAACTATGAAAAAAATCCCTTCCCCTTTTAGCCCAATCTTTGCAGGCCTTTCTGATATTTGACCTCAACATTCCCCCTCCATCCCTCTCCCTATACAATCCCTTCCCTACTTCCCAAGGAGATCAGTTTATTGTGAGAGGTATTAAGGGAATGATGCACTTGTAGTAGTATTAAGAGGAGCCCAKACCAGGTTCGAGGAGCATATGCCGACAAGAAGGTTGTAACTTTTTGTAATCTTCACATCTGAATAAAATAATTTTTCTTTTGTCCCAAATATTGTGTTTTTTGTTCTTAATTGATTAATGCATTCAAATTTGTATCTGAACCCTAACATTGATAAGTAGAGACATAATATCTTGTAGCTTTGTTGTCTAAATTGTTTGCAGGTAAGCTTTGGGAGGAGATCAACAATCCAATAAACTAGAAAGGAGAAGGAGGTCTACACCAACCGGAAGGTCCTAAGGTACACCCTCTTTTCCTTCTCTTATCTTCTAAGGTCAGATTGTTTGAGGTATTTTAGAAATAGAAACGTATTTTATGGGAGATCAATGCTCTACCTATACTTTGACCTAGTATAGTAATAGGGGGATTTTCCCCGCTAGCAATCCACTGATCAGATAGTGGACATACAGGTAAAGGGCACTCTCCAATAGAGGATCCAACTTTATCGGGTTGTCAAGGTAGGGCAAATCCTACACCATGGAAAGTGGCTCACCCGGGTCCAAATTCAACAGAAGTTTCCTCACCTGATGGGGGAACTCAACGCAATGGAGATGATTTCTTCCTAATGGGGGAGGACTGATCTAGGTGGATATTGGTGGCCACCCACTTGTTCCAACTGGCTCCTCTTGACAATTTTTAGTTCAACACATTCTTCTATACTTCTTTGTAATTGTGGGTTCTACACTTCTAGGGTTGTATGAAGCCCTACACATATTCTAGGTGGATACTGGTGGCCTCCCACCTAATCCAATTGGCTTATTTTGTATGTTTTCATGTCAGTACATATTTATGTACTTCCAGGGTTGTTTTGAGGCCCTAAACAATCTTTTTTTGGCTCTCCATAGTCAATTTGTATACGGATTCAGAGTTTCATGGTGTAATGCATAGTTCTCAAAAATACTTATGCAGAAGCATCGTCATCAAGGTGCAAGTGGAGGACAACTCAATGCCCTAGTGCGCATTTTGAAGTGATTTTTTAATATTAAATATGGCGATCGATGGGGAGTGTATTTTAATTTAATGTAGTAGCTTGCAGTACATATTCAAAGAGTTTTCTCTTATTTGTTTGTCTCAAACATTTATTGTAATAAATCCTTAGTAGTTGAAATCTTTTAATTTGACAGGATAGAACTAAGGTAGTTAGAGGGAAAATATCTACGAGCTCTTTTGTATAAATAAATGTATTGTATGCCCAAATGAGGTTGTTGTTGCAATTTAGTTGAAGGTTGTTGAAGAGTATTGTAGTTAAGGTTATTGTTGCTGAAAAGCTATTTGAAACTGAGAGTTTTTGAGCCGCAAAATAACATTGTATGAGTCCATGTACATATCATTTGAATGAATATAATAGAGAAGCGTTGATCCCAATGTTTGGTGTTGCTATTACTGTGTCTATCTGAATGAATGAATGGTAGGCTTTCTGTTTAATTGCATTTCTTTGTTATTACTTGTTCTTATGTTATGAATTTATTTGCATGGTTGAATGTATGAATTTGTGAGGATTAGTTAAGTTTCAATTGTTTCTCTTCTATGAGCAAGTGCAAGGAGTGCATAGTGTCCACACGGTGTGCATTGAAAGAGTCTATTTCGACTCAGAAGCTCAGGAGAGATAACGTGAATCTTTTGTTTGCAAGGAGTGCACAAGTGTCCACAAGGTGTGCGTTGACATATTGTGTTTAGAATCAAAAGTTCAGGAGGGATAGCTTGAAAGTGTGCGTAGGTGGAAACATACTCAGAGTCATATTGTTCAGGAGGAACAATTGAGCCATATATGAAATGTTGCAAGGAGTGCACAATCACCCATCAAGAGTCAAGTTGAAGGAATCCTGTTGCAAGGTGTGCACATGGCTGATATTTGGCTAAGTATCGAAGGAGTCATTTTGAGAAGTTCAGAGTGTCAAGGAGGAACAAGTTCAAGATAGATAACTTGGAGTTTTTTATGTAAGGTGCGTATGTTATTCGCAAGGAGTGTGTGACATAGACTTTTGACTCATAATCTAAGGAGGAGTAACTCAAGAGTATTCGCAAAAGAGTGTGAAGAACTGTTGCAAGGTGTGCACAATCACTCATAACGGAGCTAAGTTGTGGAAAAGACATGTTGCAAGGTGTGCACAGAGTCAATTTTGAATAAGTGTTGAACAAAACACTCTAAGGAGTAAAAGTTAGAAGGAAGAACAAGCTCAGAAGAGGTAGCAAGTGAAAATTATTCAATAGGGAGGAGCCCTTTAAGATTTCACAAATTAACGAGAAATATCCATTCAGGAGGAAGCAAGATCATTCCAAACCGTCAGATCTGGGAGAGTTGCATGGAGGTTAGCCATGGAGTCTTTTGGCACTTCATAGTTTGGAGGGTTGAAAGTGCCTTAAAGAGTGGGGATCACCGAAGTCCTCAAGCCACGAAGTAATCCCAACCATTAGTTGCAGTGAGGATACGTGGCAGAAGATCAAAGAGTTTGCAAGAAAGAACTCCTGAAGTCTTGTGTGGAGCAAGATCAAACTTCATGAAGTTGTGAAGGATGAAGTAGATTTGGATTATTGGATCCAGGAGAATATGTGGCGGATATCGACATACTTCGGAGGAGAAACACTTAGGTGAAAAATGAGGGTGGAGTGAGACAAAACTCCCGAAGTCATGAAATAACAAAGTAGATTGCGACCGTTGATATGAGGGGGGACATGCCTCGTCAGATCGCGAGATCCATAAGTGCACATCCAGGAAAAATGTAAGAAGTTAAATCCTAGCTATTGATTGTGTGGACACGTGGTTACATCTCTGTCACTTCGGTGATAAATTACTCTGGGGAAAAGGAGTATTAAGATGTTCGGATCTCCCAAACGCTGAAGTCCCGAAACATATCATAGTTTTTGGCTGTTGGAGGGATGAGAACCATAGATCTTATTGGGTAAGTTCGCTATTCGGAGCTTGGAGAAAAATATGTAAGCTGCAGTCAAAATGGCCGAAGCCCGACGTTGCGAAGAGGGCTGGACCGAGGTTATAACTCGTGGTCATATTGAAGAAGAGATTAGTGGAGGAGATAGAACTCGCCACTCATTGTTACCAGAAGATCCAGAGAATGGGGTCCCGTGCGAATTGAACCTATGTGGTAACAAATGGGGCATGTTTAAATTGATCCCAGGGTCTAGCAGAGGCCTGAAGAGCCAATTTAGCTCATAAAATTGAAGATCCTTGATCGGGAGGTCGCAAAAAACCTAGGAGAGAAGGGGGTATGCATCAAGTGGTATCAGAGCCACAAATTTCAAATTCTGTAGGGAGGAGAGAAAGAAGTTGTTGGCATAGGGGCATACCTAGGGTTCAACACTTCAACAACGCACCAAAAAAACCCTAAATACCAACCCTTTTGGCAACACCTGCGAAGCAGGTGAAGTCTCACCCAAGGTAGAAGCATGGGGGGTTACAGGACTCAAGTGTTTGTAACCAAGCTGGGACACAGATCTGTGATAATAGCACTTCGCAGAGTATTCTATCAACATTAGTCCATTTATCTTATTAACATCACATAACATATCTAAGAATAGATCAATGCAATAACAAATGACAATATACCCCTAACACTTAGCATCATAAGTTAGATCTAACATCCATTCATCCCTAACACAAGTAAAACACTAAGCAACATCAGATCTATCTATCATACATAATAACAAAGGCACTAAGTAGATAAATGATAATCACAACACAAGACAAAGCACACCGAAGACACAAGATATATGTGGTTCACCCCAGTGTGGGGCTACATCCACCAACTGCTTTGTCTTCTTTATTATTCTTCAATATCTTACATTCATTTTCTCCTGTGCACTAAGCCACATAACCAAGCTTCACATTGGACATGATATCTGCGCACTGAGCACCAGGCCCTCCTTCCCAAAACTAGGTCACAACACAAAGCCAACTTCTCTATCGAGCATAGAGTCTTACATACACATTTTTTTGCACAAAGAAACTCAAAACTACTTGCACTTAGCTACGAAGAATTTGCTTCTTGTCTCTATCTCTTTCTACCATACTTTATTATCTATTTATACTTTACAATTACTTACAAAAAGTCCTAAACATGGGTAAACCCATGGGTTGACATCCGATAACCCATTACAAAACCCTAAAGAACCCCTTGTTGGGTCCACATAGCCTAAAAAACAAGTGAGATCCACGAACTCAGCTCCACCATGGTTCTCCATATTCAACCCTCATGTCGAAGTCCAAAAGGTGGTCCAAACCTGACCAAGGTTTCCTCGAAACTTTGTCAAGGGCCAACAGGCTCCCAACACTCACCTGTGACTCATCCCGAGTCACTTAGGTCTGGGTAGTGTTGCTTCGAAGGCCTCGAGATTCACTCAATCTTCCTCGACTTACTGCTTCGCCTAAGACTTCTGCTCAGCGAGCTCCTGGATCATCTGCACTGTAACAGGCCCTTCCAGGCGCTGTTCCACTGTTGCAACCACTTGGTCTAGTTGCGATCCCTATCCTTCAATTTCTTCAAACACCTTGCAGGCTTCATCCTGCACAGGTTGTAGCTTCTGCGTGACTTCCATTACCCTACCCTGAAGGGCAGTGATCTATTGCTGCACTGCGCGCTGCTCCTGATATCTCTTCATTCTTTCTACCGCAGTGAGTAGCTTCATCTGCACCTGCACTGACATTGCCTGCTGTTGCATCTCCTGTAACTGTGCTTCCAATTTCCTTAGCTCTGGATCTTCTACAAAGCATTCATATGTCTACACACTTATATCACTCAAGTGTTTTCACTCTGAGGCAAGGGCTCTGATCCTTACTACTGCGTTCTTAGCGACTTACTCCCTCTGGTCATGCACCTCCTGTGGATTACTCGATACTGCTTGGACCTCCAACTCTGTTATCCTTGCTTGAAGCTGCTGGATGGTCTCATCGAGCTTCGCCACTTGAGCCTCGACCGACTTCTGTTCCTCCTGTGCCAATCCTGGCACAAAGAGACATGCTTTATTCACTACTTCTTTTACGATAGCTCGTTCTGCGAGCAACTGCTCCTTTTATCTTTGTAGCTAGAGTTTTTCCTCCTGGACCATCACCTGAAAATCTTCTTTTTCATTTTCATAGGTGATTACATAGTACCGCGCTACACGTAATTGTTATAGGGCTTCATGATTCTCTTGTTTCAAGGCTTTTGTAGCCTTCTCATTTTCTTCTTGGATTTTTTGAAGTCGGGCCTCTGTCACATATGCAAGTCTTCTCAATTGGGCTGGTTCATCCCCCAATTCTGTATTCCATGGTGAGGAGCCTGTTGGCCCTCGACCAAGTTTTGAGGAAACCTTGGCCAGGTTTGTAACACCTTTTGGACTTCGATGCGAGGGTCAAATATGGAGCGTCATGGAAGAGATGAGATCGCAGATCTCACTTGTTTTGCGGGCTATGTGGACCCAACAAGAGGTTATTTAGGGTTTTATAATGGGTTATGGGATGTCGGCCCATGGGTTTGCACATGTTTAGGCCTTTTTGTAAGGAATTGTAAAAGTATAAATAGATAAGAATGTATGGTAGAAAGAGATAGAGACAAGAAGTGAAGTCTTTGTAGCTAAGTGCAAGTAGTTCTGAGTTGCTTTGTGCAACATAATGTGTATGTAAGGCTCTGTGCTCGATAGAGAAGTTGGCTTTGTTCCGTGACCTAGTTTTGGGAAGGAGGGTCTAGTGCTTAGTGTGAAAATCTCCTGTCCGATGCGAAGCTTGGCTCTGTGGCTTAGTGCACAGGAGAAAATGAATGTAAGAGAGTGACGTATAATAAATAAGATGAAGGAGTTGGTGGACGTAGCCCCACACTAGGGTGAACCACGTATATCTTATGTCTTTGGTGTGCTTTGTGTTGTGTTGTGCTTATCATTTATTTTCTTAGTTCCTTTATTATTATGTATGATAGATAGATCTAATGTTTCTTAGTTCTTTACTTGTGTTAAGGATGAATGGATTTTAGATCTAACTTATGATGCTAAGTGCTAAGGGTATATTGTCATTTGTTACTGTGCTGATCTATTCTTAGATATGTTCTGCGATGTTAATAAGATAAATGAAATAATGCATGTCACCTTCTAAGTGTTACTAGAATACTTTGTGAATTGCTATTATCACAGATCTGTGTCCCAACTTGGTTACAGACACCTGAGTCCTGTAACCCCCTTGCTTCTACCTCGGGTGAGACTTCGCCTGCTTCGCAGGTGTTGCTGAAAGGGTCGATAGTTAGGGTTTTTTTGGTATGCTGTTGAAGCATTGAACCTTGGGTCTGCCCCTGTGCAAAAAAAAGTAGTCTGATAACATCCAGTGGTATCAGATACATCAAGTGGTAGTTGTGTAAAGGATACAATTTTAGCACAATGTTGCCCAGAAGATGTGTAGAGACACCTGTAGCAAATCAAGTTGTGGAAAGGGAGATGAGAGAACTTAGTGAAAGGTTGGATGCTATGGAGACAACACAAAGGATATCACTTGATGCCAGGGATGTAAGTGATGCAGAAAACAAGGAAGTGTAAGTTGAAGAAGCTGTAGTAGAGGATGTTGCAGAAGAACGCTTGCTGAAAGCTGTTGATAAATATGAAGAAGTCCTCTTTTATGAAGACATAACTCATTTACTTGGGTTTTGTAATCTCTTCAAATAAATTGAGGATGGATCCAGAGAAGGTGAAATCAATCAAAGAATGACCATCACCAAGAAGCATATTTGAGGTGAGAAGCTTCCATGGATTAACAAGTTTCTATCAGAAGTTCATTAGAAATTTCAGTGGGATTTGTACACCAATGATGGATACAATGAAGAAGAGGTACAAGTATTTTAAGTGGACAAAAGAAGTTGAGAAAAGCTTCAGGATATTAAAGGAGAAGATAGCAGAACAACTGATTTTGGTCTTGCCAGATTTCGGGAAGACATTTCAAGTAAGATGTGATGCTAGTGGAGTTGCAATTGGAGCAATCTTGAGACAAGATAATAGGCGTCTTGCATATTTTAGTGAGAAGATGAATGACACTAAGAGAAAATACTCCACATATGATAAATAATTTTATGTAATAATTCAAGAATTGAAGAAATGGAGGCACTACCTTGTTCCAAAAGAATTTGTTTTGTATAGCGATAATCAAGCTTTACAATTCATAACTAGACAGAAGAAGTTAAATCAGAGACATGCTAAGTGGATAGATTTTATGCAAAATTTCACTTTTGTCATTAAACATATTTATGGTAATGCTAACAAAATTGCTGATGCATTGAGTAGGAGATGTATGATTCTACATGAATTTCAAGTGAAAACCTTAGGGTTTGAACACCTTAAGGAGATGTATCATGATGACCCAGATTTTAAAGAGGCATATGAAGCATGTGAAAATCCTATGCTCAGAGACAAAATTTAGTAGACATAGTATATGATTCAATATGGATTGTTGTTTAAAGGTTTCCAGTTGTGCATACCAAAGTGCTCAATGATAGAAAATATTCTGAAGGAAAAACATAGTGGAGGTCTAGCAGGACATTTTGGCCATGACAAGACATTTACACTATTGAACAATTCATACTATTGGTCAGGTATGAGGGCAGAAGTGAAGAAGTTTGTGAACATATGTAATGTTTTCTAGTATGCAAAAGGAAAGAAACAAAATGTTAGGAAATTTAGACACTTAAGAGTTAGTTAAGATCTACTTGGTCTAATGTGTTGTTAGGTAAAAGTGTGTTTCTTAGTGTGTTTATTTAGTATGCATTAGTATGAATTTGTAGTTAGGAAATCCAACGGTCATGATATGTTCCTGACATAGAGTGATCCGATGGTTCATACTCTCCTTGATCTTAATGACCATTGATCCATGTCTTAACACTCGATTGGTCCATGATCTCTATTTAAAGAGCATGGAGGGTCATTTGCCGATGATTGATTGTGAGAAACTCTCTTTTAAAATCTCTCTGTAATATTTTTATTTTTCATTAATAAACTGCTCCAAGTGGTTGAGTTGGTTGGGGCCGTGGATGTTTCCCCATAGGGGTTTACCACATGAAATCATCGGTGTGTTGATATTTGATCTGATTATGTGAGTGGTTACTGAAGGTGTTCATCCTTTGTTGGAATATATGTGTTGTCGAACATGGTATCAGAGCCAGGTTTGAAGACCCACTCATATTGTAGATTGAGATCGTGAAGCCAATTTGCCTCATCTCCATTTTCTGTCATTTATGTACATTTATGGGCCGAGAGAATTGTTCCATTGCGCCCATAACACTCGTTTCAGTCAAGCATACTTTTCTTTTCACTCGAAAAGGTTTCCGTTTTCCCAATATATGACCATTACAGTCAGATTTAGAGGTATAAAGCCTGAATACACATTTTTTAAATTTTTGCAAAGTATTATTTTGGTTTTATTTTGGTTTAATATTATTTGTTTCCGGGTTGTTACTCTTTTAGATTTGCGTATTCTCTTTTCCCTACGCCCTGTGCGATCTCAGAAAATCAGAAACAGATAAGAAAAGGTGCATCTTCCGGGTAAGCTAATTGAGATCTAACCCTTGTTGTCATCGAGAAGCGAATTTTTTTTCTTGTGTGAAAAGAGTTTTTTTTGAACACTCTCTCCAAGGCCATCTTCCACAACAACAACAACAAAAACAACACCCCCAATTCTCTTACGAAACAATACAATATGTTTTGCTAGACCATTTTGTTAAAAGTTTCCTTTTCAAGTAAGAGGCCTTGAATTCAAGTCTCTCTTTTGTTACTTTTTTTGAAAAAGTTCATTCTAAAATTGTAAAGTGTATTTCACTTCAATTGTAAAGTGTATTTTACTTCAAGTATAAAAGTGAATCACTATAAGTAGCTTTAATATTTTATTTTAGAGTTATTTATTTTTCATGAAGTAACTTCATTATAAAAGTGATCCCCACTTTTATTTATAAAAGTGGGTCACTTCATAAGGCAACTTACACCACCATGTGGTCCTTTGGTTACCGTTTATGCCTTTTTAAAAAGGGGCATAACTCTCACATCCGAAGTCTATTTTAAGTGTTGTTCTTTTTAAAGCCGCATAAATTTTTGAGATCTTTCCATTCAAATCATCAGTTTTAGTTTTAAATCCATATTATCTGCATATTTAATATGGATTCTACAAGTAATCTCTTACTTACCAGCACCAACTACTTCCAATGGAAATCCCATATGGAGGATTTATTAAGAAGTAAAGTCTTGTACCAGATTACCTTGGGAAAGCAAACAACATCCACTAATATTGATAAGAAAGCCAAATGGGATAATAGGAATGATGAAGCATGTGGATTAATCAGAATGTCCATCTCTCATGATTTAAGGTTCCAACTTCAATCAACTGATAAACCCAAAGAAGCTTGGGAAAATATTGAATCTATGTTTGGTAAACACAATATTATTCGAGAACAACAATTAGAAAATCAAGTACTAACTTTAATTCCAAGTGTTTTTTCTTGCATTGAAGACTATTTATCTAAATTTAAAACACTCAGAACTTTATGTGAAGAATGTAAGATAAAGATCAACAAAGATCGTTGCATCTATATTATTCTTTCTAAGCTAGGTAGTGCATATTATGTTTTTGTATCTACCTTTTATGACATGCAAGAGGCTCTAGGGACAACTGATAAAAAACCTAGTCTTGAGAACTTTTGTGATTCTTTGATTAGAGAGAAAGATAAGCTAGTACAACTTGGAGTGATCAACACTGCAGATACCTCCAACAAAGCCTTAGTTTTCCACCAGAAAGATAAAACTAAGAATCCCAAGAAGCAACATCCTCGCCACAACAACAAGCAATATAAGGGTCCCAAACCCACTCAGACAACTTCCGCTCCTAAGGGAGACAAAGGAGAAAAATATACAAATAAGAAGACTGACAGACATTGCAACTTTTGTGATAAATATGGTCATGGTGACTCCAAATGTTTTAAGAAGATGGCAGCTTTAGAAGCAACGATGAAGAAGCACAACATGAATATTGATTCTACTACTTCTTCTTCTTCTCATGGACATGCACTTTCAACTTCTGGTTTCTCCTTCAATACAACTTCTACTTCTACTTTTGATGAGTGGGTTATTGATTCTGGAGCATCTTATCATATGGCTAAGGATAGAGACATATTCTCTGCTCTAAATGAATGTAACACCAATAAAATATTTGTTGGTGATGATAGATCTCTCAGTGCTAAAGGATCTAGGAACAATTCAAGTAGAAAATGGTCATTTCAATGATGTATTATGTGTTCCAAGTCTTTCTTGTAACCTTCTATCAATATATCAAATCACTCATTCAGGTGAAGGTAAAATCGTAGAGTTTTCACCTCACCAAGTTGTAATCAAGGATATAAAAGATTTAAGCATATTCTTGCAACTGGAATAACCGATGATATTACCAGGTTGTACAAGTTTGACAACTTTGGGTCATGATATTTTTCATGGGTTTAAGTTGCTCATATGATGACTTGAGAAAAATTTAGCATGAAACAATTTGGTCATCTAAACTATTTCTCATTGCAACAACTATTTAATCAGCGGATGGTGATTGGTCTTCCTCTTGTTTCATGTAGAGATGGTGTTTGTGCCATTTGTGTTCTTGGAAAACTTATCCTTCCGGGATGGATTTTTGAAAAGCGTGCCTCTTGGCACACCTGAATGCCTCGGCTTGTTCACAATGAGTTGTGTGGTCCACTTTATTCTCCTTATTTTTAAGATTTTAAATTATTTCTTAAAATTTCATTTGATGCTTTTTCAGGGCGGTACTTGGGTTTACTTTTTTAAAACTTAAGAGAAAAGTTTTGGCCTACAAGGGCCCTTGTAGAAAAACAATGGACATGAAATTCAAAGGTTAAGAATAGATAGTAGGCCGAATATGTAGACAATAATTTTACAAGGATTCTTGCACTACGAGGGACGTGAATGCAACACCTTTGTTCCATATACACCACAACAAAAGAATGAATTGTTGTTGGAGAAGAACCCATGATTAAAATAAGTAAGCTAAGTGTATGATCCAATCTAAAGGGATTAAGTCTTAAAGAGTGTGGGCAAAAGAAATCAAGCGTAGAAAATTACATAGTAAATCCACACTACCATAGGCTCTTAAAAATATCCAACTGGAAGAAGCTTGGACTAAAAATTGAAGCAGGATGTAAGTCATTAAGGTGTATTTGTGATATAGCATGGGCTCCACATTCGATGAAAGGAAGCATTGCAGTCTAAAAGTGAAGTGTATATTTGTTGGTTATTATATGAATATGTCCAAGGTTATAGACTTCTTCAAACACATTGTAATGAAATTATTATTAGAGATATGTTAAATTTGATGAAAATATCTTGGCTTGCGAGCCTAATTTGATGTGTGTGCCTTCTTTGGCATGCGAGCCCTAGTCTGCCGTTGTTCCTTCTTAGACACAGTGAGTCATCTTAGGCATTTGTGCCTTCTTATGATACGGTTTCTCCTTAGATGATGACATTGGGGATGAAAATCCCTCCAGCTTTATCAATGTCTTCCCTCTAGATTGCGTTCTTTGAAGCCCAGACTATACGGATCCACTTCCTAGATGGTTCCATCCAACACGAGAAACTGGCCCGAGGTGATCTTGTCATTGATCCTTAAGATCAGCGTTGAACAAGTTCATAGTTCCAGTGAGCCTCTTCTCTCTTTTGGCTCAATTTTTGAAACTCATGATCCAAAGACATTTTCTGAAGCTTCAGGTCATCCATATTAGGATACAACAATGAATGAGGAGTATGATTCTTTAATGGAAAACAATACTTGGGATCTTGTACCTCTTCAAAAGGAATAAGGTATGGAATGTAAATGGGTCTACAGACTAAGTATGCATCAGGATGGAGTGTTGAAGACACAGAACAGATTAGTTGCCAAAGGATTTTCCCAAAGTTGAAGGAATTATTTATAAATGAGAACCTTTGCCCTATCCAAAGTGAATTCCATCCATGCTTGATTTCTTGCCCTTCCTCACATAGGCTGGGAGGTCCATCGGGATGGATGTAGAATCCATAATACACAAAGATTTTCGGAAGAAATCTGTGGAACAACCTCCTGTCTCTGTCCAAAATGACTCTAGCCCTTGTTTGTCACCTTAAGAAATATCTTTATGGTCTCAAAGCAAAACCTAATGGTATGCGAAATGGGAAAACTTTATTTTTTCCTTTAGCAGTTCTCTAGATGCCATTCAGTCCTAATGTCTATACCAAGAGGTAGGAAGTATCTCATAATCCTAGTCCTTTATGTTGATGAACTTATCATGCTGGTAGTGGCTCAAAACTTTTAAATAGTAGAAACCGGCCTTAAGAAGAGATTTGAAATGAAAGACTTAGGATTTTTGGAAATTTATTTCCCTTGGCCTCCAAGTTTTGCAAACCAATGAAGGAATTTACTGATTTCCAGTCCTAAGTATGCTTGTGACCTTAAACTTTCATGGATGATTGTAAACCAACCACTTCTTCCTTCTAGTCTAGAGTCAAACTAGCGCCCTGTACTTCTCGAAGTTGATGCCACCACAATACCATTAGTGGGTTGGTAGCCTCTTATATGATAACCCATCTTGATATTTCCTTTGTTGTTGGTATTGTTTCCCGGTGTATGCAAACACCCATAGAAAACCATTGGAAAGAAGATATAAAGGAAGGATACTTTGATATGTTCATGGTACAATTAGGTTTAGGATACATTATAGTTTAGAGGGACTCCTTTATTGGTTGGTTTCAGCAGTTAGTTAGACCCGACAACCCTAATGATGAAGTCCTTGTAGGTTGTGTTTTTAGCCTTGGTTGGGGACCTATCACTTGGGGTTATGAAACAATGCAGCTATTGCACTTTCTTGCTTGCTCATGATAGAGAGCAACAATAAATGCAAGTGAGCCTTGTGGCTTGACAGATCCTTCTAGAGTTTGGATTCCAGCAACAACATTAGACCAGTTTGGTACTTAATCAAAGGTCATCAAGCTCACCAAGAACCGGTCCAACATCATCATATAAAACACCTTCGAGATACACATGCACTTCATCAAAATATCATTCCTTGATCAAGTTATTGAAGTGGTCTTTTTCCTATAGAAGATCAAGTTGCAAAATTTTTCACAAAATTCTCTTATAGAAGCCGAATTTTGCAAACTTTGATCTATGTTAGGAAGTTCGAGAGTTGTCATTAAGAGGGATGATCTAATGTCTCTTTCCTTCTCCTAATGTGTCACTATTATGAAATGCTTCAATCCTATCCCAAGTTGTTCTTAAGGGGATGTTGGATATTTAGACATTTAGAAGTTAGTTAAGATATACTTGGTCTAATGCATCGTTAGGTAAAAGTATGTTTTTTAGTGTGTTTCTTTGGTATGCATTTATAGTTAGGAAATCACGGCCGGTCATGATATGTTCTGACATAGAGTGATTTGTGGTTTCATACTCTCCCTCAATCTTAACGACTTCATTGATCTATGGCTTAACACGATTGGTCCATGATCTCTATTTAAAGAGCATGGAGGGTCATTTGTGTCATTATTGTAAATCCTCTCTTGTAAAATATCTGCATGTATTTTTCTTTTGCATTAATAAACTTCTCAAGTGGCCACGTTGTTTGGTCAGAGTGGATGTTTCCAAGTAGGGGATTTTACCGATGAAAAATCCCGGTGTGTTGATCTTTGATCCTATTATGTGTAAGTGGATACTGAAGGTGTTCATCCTATGTTGGAATATCTGTGTTGTCAAACACAAAACACTGGATTGTATCAAACTCCTATGTTGGAATATCTGTGTTGTCAAACACAAAACACTGGATTGTATCAACCATTGCCTATTCCAGATAGGCCTTGGGATACAATAAGCATGGATTTTGTGTTGGGATTGCCAAGGACACAAAGGGGAAATGATTCTATATTTGTTTTAGTGGATAAATTATCAAATATGGCACACTTTATCCCATGCCAAAAAACTAATGATGCAACACACATTGCAAATTTGTTTTTCAAGGAAGTTTTGAGATTTCATGGGTTACCTAAGAGTATTGTCTCAGAAAAAGACACTAAATTTGTTGGTCATTTCTGAAGGAAATTGTGGAAGAAACTAGGGACATAACTGTCTTTTAGTTCAACATATCACCCTCAAACATATGGACAGACTGAGGTGGTAAATTGAAGTTTAGGAAATTTGCTGAGGAGTCTGGTCACTGAAATCCATAGTCAATGGGATCAAATTTTGTCACAAGCAGAGTTTGCATACAATGACTCACCAAAAAAAAGTACAGGAAAGAGCCCATTTTAGATAGTATATGGGATGAAGCGAAGGGGAGTATCAGAGTTAGAATATATGGAGCAGAATGAATTCAGAAACGTTGGAGCAAAAGACTTCGCTGCAGAAATGAAGAAGCTTCATAATTAGATCAAAGAGAAATTGCAAAACAATAACAGAGAATATAAACACAGAGTTGACCAACATAGAAGAGAATTTCAATTTGAAGTGGGAGATCAAGTTCTAGCACATCTTAGGAAGGAAAGGTTCCGAAGGGGAAAATATAAGAAATTGAAGTTGAAGAAGATAGGACCATGCAAGATCCTAAGGAAATTTGATGAAAATGCTTATGAGATAGAGATGCCAGAAGATGTGGGTATATCTCCCATATTCAACATTTTAGACCTGTATCCTTACAGTGAATATGACACAAGAGAGTCATAAGATTAGAAAGAGATCCAATGGGAGAAATATATGCCTGTAGCAGAAAATCCACAGATGGAGAAGATCATAGATCAGAGGACTGGTAAGAAGACTGAGAGAAAGACTTATTTTGAGTATTTGGTAAAGTGGAAAGGACACCCAATAGAAGATTCCAGTTGGGTAAATGAAACAGGTATTCAGAAGCATGGAAATTCAATGCAGGAGCTCATGGACATGATTCCATGATTTTTTTTCTAGAGGAGTATGATGCAGGATAATCGTCATCAAGGCACAAGTGGAGGAAATCTTAGCGCCCTAGCGCGCATTTTGAAGTGATTTTTGAATATTAAATATGGCATGTCATGAAATATCTTGAAAATATTGTAATTAAAGAATGCCTTAAATGTTTAGGAGTTGAGCCATTGCATGAGATCGATGGGGAGTGTAGTTTCCTTTAATGTAGTAGCTTGCAGTATAGATTGGAAGCGTTTGCTCTTATCTTTCTGTCTCGAACATTTATTTTAATAAATCCTTAGTAGTTGAAAGCTTTTAATTTGATAGGATAGCACTAAGGTAGTCAGAGGAAAAATCTCTATGAGCTCTTTTGTATAAATAAATGTATTGTATGCCCAAATGAGGTTGTTGTTGCAATTTAGTTGAAGGATGTTGAAGAGTATTGTAGCTAAGGTTATTGCTGCTGAAAAGCTATTTGAAGCTGAGAGTTGTTCAACTGCAAAAGATAATTGTATGAGTCCATGTACATATCATTTGAATGAATATAACAAAGAAGCATTGATCCAAATGTTTGGTGTTGTTGTTACTGTGTCTATATGAATGAATGAATGGTAGGCTTTCTGTTTAATTGTGTTTCTCTATTATTACTTGTTCTTATGTTATGAATGTATTGACATGGTTGAATGTATGGATCTGTGAGGATTATATAAGTTTCAATTGTTTTTCTTCTACGAGAAAGTTCAAGGAGTGCATAATGTCTGCAAGGTGTGCATTGACAGAGTCTATTTTGACTCAGAAGCTCAAGAGAGATAACATGAAGCTTTTTTTTGCAAGGAGTGCACAAGTGTCCGCAAGGTGTGCGTTGACATAGTCTTTTTAGACTCAGAATTTTAGGAGGGATAACTTGAAAGTGTGTGTAGGCATAAACACACTCAAAGTCACATTGTCCAGGAGGAACAATTGAGCCATATAAGAATTGTTGCAAGGAGTGCACAATCACCCATCAAGAGTCAAGTTGAAGGAAGCCTATTGCAAGGTGTGCGTAGGGTCGATATTTGGCTAAGTATCAAAGGAGTCATTATGAGAAGTTCAGAGTGTCAAGGAGGAACAAGTTCAAGAGATATAACTTGGAGATTTGTATGCAAGGTGCTCATGTTGTCCGCAAGGAGTGCGTCAAAGATTCTTTTGACTCAGAATCTTGGGAGGAGTAATTCAAGAGTATTCAAAGAGTGTTGTGAAGAACTATTGCAAGGTGTGAACATTCGCTCATAAAGGATCTAGGTCATGGAAAAGACATGTTGCAAGGTGTGCACAGAGTCAATTTCGACTAAGTGTCGAAGAAAACGCTCCAAGGAGTAAAATTTCGAAGGAAGAACAAGCTCAGTAGAGGTAGCGGGCGAAAATTATTCAATAGGGAGGAACCCTTTAAGATTTCACAAATTAACGAGCAAGATCCATTCAGGAGGAAGCAAGATCATTCCAGACCATCAGATCTGAGAGAGTTGCACAAAGGTTAGCCATGGAGTATTTCAACACTTTGTAGTTCAGAGGGTTGAAAGTGGTTTAAAGAGTGGGGATCGTCGAAGTCCTCAAGCCACGAAGTAATCCCAGCCGTTAGTTGCAACGAGGATACGTGGAAGAAGATCAGAGAGTTCACGAGAAAGAACTCCTAAAGTCTTGTGTGGAGCAAGAACAAACTTTGCGAAGTTGTGAAGGATGAAGTAGATCTGGACCGTTGGATCCAAAAGAATATGTGGCAGAGATCCACGTACTTCAAAGGAGAAACACTTTGGTGAAAAATGAGGGAAGAGTGAGACAAAACTCTCGAAGTCGCTAAATAATGAAGTAGATTACAATTGTTGATCCTAGGGGAACACACTTTGTCATATCACGGGATCTAGAAGTGTGCATCCGGGAAAAATGTAAGAAGCTAAATCCTAACTGTCGATTGTGTGGACACGTGGTGACATCTTTGTCAATTCGGTGATAGAGTAATTTGGGGAAAAGGAGTATTAAGACATTCACAACTCCCGAACACTGAAGGCTCGAAACAGATCACAATTGTTAGCTATTGGAGGGATGAGAACCGTAGATCTTGCTGGGTAAGTTCACGGTTCAGAGCTCGGAGAAAAACGGGTAAGCTGCAGTCAAAACGGTCAAATCCCGAAGTTGCAAAGAGGGCTGGCCTGAGGTTATAACTCATGGCCATATTGAAGAAGAGACTAGCGGAGGAGATAGTGCTCGCCACTCAATGTTACCAGAAGCACTAGAGAATGGGGTCGCGGGCGAATTGAACCTACATTGTAACAACCAGGGCCTGTGTAAATTGATCCCAGGGTCTAGCAGAGGCTCGAAGAGACAATTCGGCTAAACAATTTGAAGATCCTTGAACGGGAGGTTGCACAAAACCTAGGAGAGAAGGGGGTATGCATAAAATACCTTTCCAATGGGCTATCACACGCCTAAAATGAAGGTCGTATGAAAAATTTACAACCCCGTGAAGTTGAGGTACCAACTTACCCATATGGGCCCACATAAATTTTGGTGTTTCATCTCCCAAGGTTAGGTTTTTGGATGTCTAGGGTTTTGGAATTCATGAGTAATGTTAAAAATTCCTTTGGAGCGTAATTGTAATCATTCTTCTCAGACGAATGCGTGCAACAACAACATCCCTTTTTAGAGATAGCTACCACCATTTGAGCAAGTTGTTTGAGTTTTACTGTTTCAACCTATTTCATTTATTCAATAGAAGATATTGTTCACTAGATATTTTTGTTGTTCTCCATATCTCTGTGTTTATTGTATTCAGTCTATTAATCATTTCATTCTGCTCCTAAATCTGGATCACCAATTCTTTGTCGATCATACATGGAGTTGGTATGTGTTACGAGGAAAATCACTCTATGGCAAGGGGTAAACCACAAAAAATGGAAATAACTGTAGAAATCAAATCTAATCTCAAGTATGCTATATAAACAAATATGCTAACAAGACAAGATAAAGATCCTACCTCGTCCAAACGTTCAATGAAGTCCACCGTTGAGCATTCGGCTCAAAGCAATACACCTGCAACTTGTCCTCAACAACCAAGATACGCAAGCATATGGTGATAATATATAAAGTTAGCACATATAATAACATAATCCATCAATATTCATAAAAAATATGCCCATGGAATAACAATTTAAATATTTTCAAGACATTAATTGGACGAGAAAAGAGTATTTCTATTAAAATGTAATCAACAGAAGTGTATGAATGACAAACTTCTCTGTCGACACTTTCATAACCGAGAAACTAAGTCCCTTCTAGTTGGGCCTCCACCACTTCAATCCTCCACCAAAGGCAATATCATATAAGATAGACAATGAGGTTCTCCATCAAATAGGGAAGAGCTTGGGGGATGAACAATGTGTTCAGACTTAAAAGGACAAAGGGATGCAGACTCAATATGATGTGAATAATTTCTCCAGAGTAACTTTGCTCTCAAAGTTCTTCTCCCCTCTCCACAACTTGGATATGGCCAATTTATAGCCTTCAAATGGAACTGAAGGGATGAGTCAGAACGTTTCCAGTATATGGAAGGTCAAGGATCATGGATCTCGTGACGTGACATGGAAACCTGACACCATTTTTAAATTTTGGGCACAATACCCGATGTACGCGGGTTGTAATGGTGCAACCTGTGTATACACATGCTGTATAGTTGTTAGGGCGTGTATATGTGGAAAAATACAATTTTTAGCTTTGGGAACTGCAAAAAGGGACTTCAAGTCTACATAGGGAAATGGAAAAGGACTTATGAGCAAGTTTTCATGGGGTGAGGCAAATATTTCTATAAAAGATGCCCCCTAATGTGTGAGGTCATAGGATTATTTGTGATGGCCGAAATATATTATAATTCCCAGAAGTGGAGTAGTGGAGACCCAACTGGACAAACTAGTTTCTCATAAGAATATTACATTTCATAATGACTTTGTGCACATGGATGCCAATTGAATTACACTGCAGATCCATGTGGAAATATACCAAATAGTTGTTAATGGCCATGAATAGGAAATAAAAAAGTAGATACATGCCATAGGCTATCATAGTCACGAACAAGGCCCAATGAAAACCAGTCTCAAAATCAATCTGAAGATATCTATATACAATGGAGTGAAATCTGATCTCCCATGATCACTGAAGTCATATAGGTACTGGTCCAATGAATGGTAGCAACATCTCAGGAAAGCTGCAATGATGAACTGATGTATTCAAGTCTTTTACACAATCCACCAAAGGTGAAATTCTACATCATGTGAATAAATGATTTGAGGTCAAACATGATGAGACTTAGGTTGATTACCGATCATTAAGGTATATCGTTAACAAACACGAGAAAACCTACCTATAATGAAATTAGGTATCAAGGCACCGAGTACATTCTTACAAGTGTGAATAAAGGTGTTGAGGTCGAACACTATGAAGAATCCATCGATCAGGAGACATTGATGTATTCCCAACTATTGATGGCAAGAGAACTTGCCATTGATGACTACAAGCCTCTAGGTACTCATAGGACTCTAGGTCTCATTTCTAGAATAGATGGGCTGAAGTCTATGTAAGGAGACCCAGTGAAAGGAGAGCATTAAGGCATCTCTCATCATTCAACATGAGGTACAAATCCGGAGCTTGATGATTTGGAGCAACTCGAGCGAAGAACATGTTCACGAACCAACGAACCTGTGCATCTTTCACATGCACCAGATGCAAGAAGTGCACGAAAAAGACCCTATGAATAACAAATAATAAGGAAAACTGTCGACAAAGGCGAGGAAACCACCAATAAGGCTAATGACATCCAAGACATTTCACAAATCCCAATGCATGAATAGATTTCTTGTTGTCAAGCACAAGGGAAACCTCTGAGTCAACGATCAATGAGGAGATGTCGATTGCTGGGTTCAAGGTTACCTACCCATAAGGAAAGTAGGACCAGGGTGCTTGGTAGGACTACAACTTCATGAAACTCTGAGACACACTCAGGGTATGGCTGACATGCAAAGTCAAGAGTTATGAGAAATGGGAGACATAGGCTGGTAGAAATCCTTTGAACAAGAGCATGAGACGTATGGATGACTCTTGCAACATAGACTCAATGATGAAACTTTGTGATGTAGGAGGCACCAATCAAACTCTCCATAGGGATTGGAAGAGTAACTAGTCAGGGGAGTAAACTCTATGTAACGATATCAACTTCCTAAGGTCATTCTAAACCCAAAATTTTGATGACAAGTAGACTCAAAAGTTTTTTCTATGTTCAAAGGAGACACGACTGCTACCAATATAATATAATACTCTTTTCCTACCTGTCTTTTTTTTTTTTCATAGTCAAATGAATGCTATGATACAGAGGAGGAAACGAGTGTCACGAGTAAGCAATTAGTTCCAACAGTGGAACATACCTATTCTCAATGCAAGGAGGTGTATGCATGATATGGACACTCGGGGGAATGTTTCCTCTTGGGGTAAAGGGTTTCAAGTTGAAAATGATATAAACAAGGCTCTGCTTGGCTAATGATGCAAACTGCTGAGGTGATAGGCTTATAATGCGAAAGAGAGAACCGACAATAGGCTCAATACTGCAAGAAAGAAAATGAGATGCAATTACAACTTAATGCCAAAGAATGTACTTTTTCCTAAATTTAGTCTACTTGGTTTGAAAAAGGGTTAAACTTACACCAAATAGACGTCCTTTCAAATCCAATTTATGAGTGTGAAAGAGACAAGTTCACTCAACAATCTTTTCTCTTTTTGAGGGAGTCGGAAAAGAGATTAAACCAGACTCGTTGATGATGTT
>SNQJ01S0059454.1:27819-43426 GCA_010110895.2 Picea sitchensis
ACAGGAAAGAGCCCATTTTAGATAGTATATGGGATGAAGCGAAGGGGAGTATCAGAGTTAGAATATATGGAGCAGAATGAATTCAGAAACGTTGGAGCAAAAGACTTCACTGTAGAAATGAAGAAGCTTCATAATTAGATCAAAGAGAAATTGCAAAAAAATAACAGAGAATATAAACACAGAGTTGACCAACATAGAAGAGAATTTCAATTTGAAGTGGGAGATCAAGTTCTAACACATCTTAGGAAGGAAAGGTTCCTAAGGGGAAAATATAAGAAATTGAAGAAGATAGGACCATGCAAGATCCTAAGGAAATTTGATGAAAATGCTTATGAGATAGAGATGCCAGAAGATGTGGGTATATCTCCCATATTCAACATTTTAGACCTGTATCCTTACAGTGAAGATGACACCAGAGAGTCATAAGATTAGAAAGAGATCCAATGGGAGAAATATATGCCTGTAGCAGAAAATCCACAGATGGAGAAGATCATAGATCAGAGGACTGGTAAGAAGACCGAGAGAAAGTCTTATTTTGAGTATTTGGTAAAGTGGAAAGGACACCCAATAGAAGATTCCAGTTGGGTAAATGAAACAGGTATTCAGAAGCATGGAAATTCAACGCAGGAGCTCATGGACATGATTCCATGATTTTTTTTCTAGAGGAGTATGATGCAGGAGAATCGTCATCAAGGCGCAAGTGGAGGAAATCTTAGCGCCCTAGCGCGCATTTTGAAGTGATTTTTGAATATTAAATATGGTATGTCATGAAATATCTTGAAAATATTGTAATTAAAGAACGCCTTAAATGTTTAGGAGTTGAGCCATTGCATGAGATCGATGGGGAGTCTATTTTCCTTTAATGTAGTAGCTTGCAGTACAGATTGGAAGCGTTTTCTCTTATCTTTTTGTCTCGAACATTTATTTTAATAAATCCTTAGTAGTTGAAAGCTTTTAATTTGATAGGATAGCACTAAGGTAGTCAGAGGGAAAATCTCTATGAGCTCTTTTGTATAAATAAATGTATTGTATGCCCAAATGAGGTTGTTGTTGCAATTTAGTTGAAGGATGTTGAAGAGTATTGTAGCTAAGGTTATTGCTGCTGAAAAGCTATTTGAAGCTGAGAGTTGTTCAGCTGCAAAAGAGAATTGTATGAGTCCATGTACATATCATTTGAATGAATATAAAAAAGAAGCATTGATCCAAATGTTTGGTGTTGTTGTTACTGTGTCTATATGAATGAATGAATGGTAGGCTTTCTGTTTAATTGTGTTTCTCTATTATTACTTGTTCTTATGTTATGAATGTATTGACATGGTTGAATGTATGGATCTGTGAGGATTATATAAGTTTCAATTGTTTTTCTTCTACGAGAAAGTTCAAGGAGTGCATAATGTCTGCAAGGTGTGCATTGACAGAGTCTATTTTGACTCAGAAGCTCAAGAGAGATAACATGAAGCTTTTTTTTGCAAGGAGTGCACAAGTGTCCGCAAGGTGTGCGTTGACATAGTCTTTTTAGACTCAGAATTTTAGGAGGGATAACTTGAAAGTGTGTGTAGGCATAAACACACTCAAAGTCACATTGTCCAGGAGGAACAATTGAGCCATATAAGAATTGTTGCAAGGAGTGCACAATCACCCATCAAGAGTCAAGTTGAAGGAAGCCTATTGCAAGGTGTGCGTAGGGTCGATATTTGGCTAAGTATCAAAGGAGTCATTATGAGAAGTTCAGAGTGTCAAGGAGGAACAAGTTCAAGAGATATAACTTGGAGATTTGTATGCAAGGTGCTCATGTTGTCCGCAAGGAGTGCGTCAAAGATTCTTTTGACTCAGAATCTTGGGAGGAGTAATTCAAGAGTATTCAAAGAGTGTTGTGAAGAACTATTGCAAGGTGTGAACATTCGCTCATAAAGGATCTAGGTCATGGAAAAGACATGTTGCAAGGTGTGCACAGAGTCAATTTCGACTAAGTGTCGAAGAAAACGCTCCAAGGAGTAAAATTTCGAAGGAAGAACAAGCTCAGTAGAGGTAGCGGGCGAAAATTATTCAATAGGGAGGAACCCTTTAAGATTTCACAAATTAACGAGCAAGATCCATTCAGGAGGAAGCAAGATCATTCCAGACCATCAGATCTGAGAGAGTTGCACAAAGGTTAGCCATGGAGTATTTCAACACTTTGTAGTTCAGAGGGTTGAAAGTGGTTTAAAGAGTGGGGATCGTCGAAGTCCTCAAGCCACGAAGTAATCCCAGCCGTTAGTTGCAACGAGGATACGTGGAAGAAGATCAGAGAGTTCACGAGAAAGAACTCCTAAAGTCTTGTGTGGAGCAAGAACAAACTTTGCGAAGTTGTGAAGGATGAAGTAGATCTGGACCGTTGGATCCAAAAGAATATGTGGCAGAGATCCACGTACTTCAAAGGAGAAACACTTTGGTGAAAAATGAGGGAAGAGTGAGACAAAACTCTCGAAGTCGCTAAATAATGAAGTAGATTACAATTGTTGATCCTAGGGGAACACACTTTGTCATATCACGGGATCTAGAAGTGTGCATCCGGGAAAAATGTAAGAAGCTAAATCCTAACTGTCGATTGTGTGGACACGTGGTGACATCTTTGTCAATTCGGTGATAGAGTAATTTGGGGAAAAGGAGTATTAAGACATTCACAACTCCCGAACACTGAAGGCTCGAAACAGATCACAATTGTTAGCTATTGGAGGGATGAGAACCGTAGATCTTGCTGGGTAAGTTCACGGTTCAGAGCTCGGAGAAAAACGGGTAAGCTGCAGTCAAAACGGTCAAATCCCGAAGTTGCAAAGAGGGCTGGCCTGAGGTTATAACTCATGGCCATATTGAAGAAGAGACTAGCGGAGGAGATAGTGCTCGCCACTCAATGTTACCAGAAGCACTAGAGAATGGGGTCGCGGGCGAATTGAACCTACATTGTAACAACCAGGGCCTGTGTAAATTGATCCCAGGGTCTAGCAGAGGCTCGAAGAGACAATTCGGCTAAACAATTTGAAGATCCTTGAACGGGAGGTTGCACAAAACCTAGGAGAGAAGGGGGTATGCATAAAATACCTTTCCAATGGGCTATCACACGCCTAAAATGAAGGTCGTATGAAAAATTTACAACCCCGTGAAGTTGAGGTACCAACTTACCCATATGGGCCCACATAAATTTTGGTGTTTCATCTCCCAAGGTTAGGTTTTTGGATGTCTAGGGTTTTGGAATTCATGAGTAATGTTAAAAATTCCTTTGGAGCGTAATTGTAATCATTCTTCTCAGACGAATGCGTGCAACAACAACATCCCTTTTTAGAGATAGCTACCACCATTTGAGCAAGTTGTTTGAGTTTTACTGTTTCAACCTATTTCATTTATTCAATAGAAGATATTGTTCACTAGATATTTTTGTTGTTCTCCATATCTCTGTGTTTATTGTATTCAGTCTATTAATCATTTCATTCTGCTCCTAAATCTGGATCACCAATTCTTTGTCGATCATACATGGAGTTGGTATGTGTTACGAGGAAAATCACTCTATGGCAAGGGGTAAACCACAAAAAATGGAAATAACTGTAGAAATCAAATCTAATCTCAAGTATGCTATATAAACAAATATGCTAACAAGACAAGATAAAGATCCTACCTCGTCCAAACGTTCAATGAAGTCCACCGTTGAGCATTCGGCTCAAAGCAATACACCTGCAACTTGTCCTCAACAACCAAGATACGCAAGCATATGGTGATAATATATAAAGTTAGCACATATAATAACATAATCCATCAATATTCATAAAAAATATGCCCATGGAATAACAATTTAAATATTTTCAAGACATTAATTGGACGAGAAAAGAGTATTTCTATTAAAATGTAATCAACAGAAGTGTATGAATGACAAACTTCTCTGTCGACACTTTCATAACCGAGAAACTAAGTCCCTTCTAGTTGGGCCTCCACCACTTCAATCCTCCACCAAAGGCAATATCATATAAGATAGACAATGAGGTTCTCCATCAAATAGGGAAGAGCTTGGGGGATGAACAATGTGTTCAGACTTAAAAGGACAAAGGGATGCAGACTCAATATGATGTGAATAATTTCTCCAGAGTAACTTTGCTCTCAAAGTTCTTCTCCCCTCTCCACAACTTGGATATGGCCAATTTATAGCCTTCAAATGGAACTGAAGGGATGAGTCAGAACGTTTCCAGTATATGGAAGGTCAAGGATCATGGATCTCGTGACGTGACATGGAAACCTGACACCATTTTTAAATTTTGGGCACAATACCCGATGTACGCGGGTTGTAATGGTGCAACCTGTGTATACACATGCTGTATAGTTGTTAGGGCGTGTATATGTGGAAAAATACAATTTTTAGCTTTGGGAACTGCAAAAAGGGACTTCAAGTCTACATAGGGAAATGGAAAAGGACTTATGAGCAAGTTTTCATGGGGTGAGGCAAATATTTCTATAAAAGATGCCCCCTAATGTGTGAGGTCATAGGATTATTTGTGATGGCCGAAATATATTATAATTCCCAGAAGTGGAGTAGTGGAGACCCAACTGGACAAACTAGTTTCTCATAAGAATATTACATTTCATAATGACTTTGTGCACATGGATGCCAATTGAATTACACTGCAGATCCATGTGGAAATATACCAAATAGTTGTTAATGGCCATGAATAGGAAATAAAAAAGTAGATACATGCCATAGGCTATCATAGTCACGAACAAGGCCCAATGAAAACCAGTCTCAAAATCAATCTGAAGATATCTATATACAATGGAGTGAAATCTGATCTCCCATGATCACTGAAGTCATATAGGTACTGGTCCAATGAATGGTAGCAACATCTCAGGAAAGCTGCAATGATGAACTGATGTATTCAAGTCTTTTACACAATCCACCAAAGGTGAAATTCTACATCATGTGAATAAATGATTTGAGGTCAAACATGATGAGACTTAGGTTGATTACCGATCATTAAGGTATATCGTTAACAAACACGAGAAAACCTACCTATAATGAAATTAGGTATCAAGGCACCGAGTACATTCTTACAAGTGTGAATAAAGGTGTTGAGGTCGAACACTATGAAGAATCCATCGATCAGGAGACATTGATGTATTCCCAACTATTGATGGCAAGAGAACTTGCCATTGATGACTACAAGCCTCTAGGTACTCATAGGACTCTAGGTCTCATTTCTAGAATAGATGGGCTGAAGTCTATGTAAGGAGACCCAGTGAAAGGAGAGCATTAAGGCATCTCTCATCATTCAACATGAGGTACAAATCCGGAGCTTGATGATTTGGAGCAACTCGAGCGAAGAACATGTTCACGAACCAACGAACCTGTGCATCTTTCACATGCACCAGATGCAAGAAGTGCACGAAAAAGACCCTATGAATAACAAATAATAAGGAAAACTGTCGACAAAGGCGAGGAAACCACCAATAAGGCTAATGACATCCAAGACATTTCACAAATCCCAATGCATGAATAGATTTCTTGTTGTCAAGCACAAGGGAAACCTCTGAGTCAACGATCAATGAGGAGATGTCGATTGCTGGGTTCAAGGTTACCTACCCATAAGGAAAGTAGGACCAGGGTGCTTGGTAGGACTACAACTTCATGAAACTCTGAGACACACTCAGGGTATGGCTGACATGCAAAGTCAAGAGTTATGAGAAATGGGAGACATAGGCTGGTAGAAATCCTTTGAACAAGAGCATGAGACGTATGGATGACTCTTGCAACATAGACTCAATGATGAAACTTTGTGATGTAGGAGGCACCAATCAAACTCTCCATAGGGATTGGAAGAGTAACTAGTCAGGGGAGTAAACTCTATGTAACGATATCAACTTCCTAAGGTCATTCTAAACCCAAAATTTTGATGACAAGTAGACTCAAAAGTTTTTTCTATGTTCAAAGGAGACACGACTGCTACCAATATAATATAATACTCTTTTCCTACCTGTCTTTTTTTTTTTTCATAGTCAAATGAATGCTATGATACAGAGGAGGAAACGAGTGTCACGAGTAAGCAATTAGTTCCAACAGTGGAACATACCTATTCTCAATGCAAGGAGGTGTATGCATGATATGGACACTCGGGGGAATGTTTCCTCTTGGGGTAAAGGGTTTCAAGTTGAAAATGATATAAACAAGGCTCTGCTTGGCTAATGATGCAAACTGCTGAGGTGATAGGCTTATAATGCGAAAGAGAGAACCGACAATAGGCTCAATACTGCAAGAAAGAAAATGAGATGCAATTACAACTTAATGCCAAAGAATGTACTTTTTCCTAAATTTAGTCTACTTGGTTTGAAAAAGGGTTAAACTTACACCAAATAGACGTCCTTTCAAATCCAATTTATGAGTGTGAAAGAGACAAGTTCACTCAACAATCTTTTCTCTTTTTGAGGGAGTCGGAAAAGAGATTAAACCAGACTCGTTGATGATGTTSTAAGMAACATATCATGGGAGAGGCTAGGGATCCCATGTAGGACTTCTGCGAAAGGTCAACAACTTATGAACAACTGACACAAGCTTGGGAAAACCCAAATATTTCCAAGTAGAGGAGGATAAAATACTTGYAGAGGTTACCTTCTCTATGATATATTGAAGAAACCTCCTTATCTGGAAGCGTGTAGAAGAAGGAATTTGATACCCCACAAGACAATCCTAGTCAAAGGAAACCTCCCTAGGAMTTGGAGGGAGCGTACTYGGAGAGAGTGGAACAGTCTCTTGTTCAGAAGGTACATGACTAGAAATGTTAATGACATGGTCAAAAGATGCACCACTCCTCAAAATAGGAGTGGTATCGGATGAAGATTGCATCGACATGACTGCTCTGTCAACTAAAGAAGAATTAGAATGTTGGGAAACCAAATATGACCTCAAACCCGAAGGGATATCAGGTAAGGATCTTTCTAGTAAATGGAAGGTCAAGGATCATGGATCTCGTGACATGACATGGACACCTGACACCATTTTTTAATTTTGGGCACAAAACCCGATATATGCAGGCTGTAATGGTGCAAACTGTGTATACACGTTGTATAGTTGTTAAGGCACTTATATGTGGAAAAATATAATTTTTATCTCTGGGAACTGCAAAAAGGGATTTCAAGTCTACATAGGGAAATGGAAAAGGCCTTTTGAGCAAGTTTGCATGGGGTGAGGCAAATCTTGCTATAACAATGTGCAGAAATTGAATTCATACAATGGGGCTAGAACATGCTCACATATATTGTGATACTCTATTATATACTTATGATCCTAGAGAAACTTGCAGTAGATGTGGATGTTTGGTTATGGTGGCTTCCATGCCCAACCCATCTTTGGGTATTGATGCGCTACACACATGATGCCTAGGAGATATGAAGGCATGTGGAAGTTTGAAAAATTTTCGGGTTGGGTTTTCTTAACTGCTATGATGGACTCTGCTAAATTCACTGACATAATGTCAACCCATTTGAATGACGATCCTTCATATACACTATAGTGAATCAAGGGAATATACGATAGAGAAATTTTGGAGGCGTATTGCTCTCCATACAACCTGCATAGCATAGACACCATGTATTAGTATGGCTTCCTTAGTGCAGTTAGAGTGTATCCACCAATTGGTATAAGATTAAACAATTTATTTGGTTTGTAACAGATGCGACATAGGTCTTTGGCCATATGCTTGAACCCATCGATAATTTCATCATCTAACTTCTGGGTTCGTTTCTCTAGATGGTAAAATTTCACTAGATCTGCGAGCTCGAATGAGGCTATAGGCTCTCCTCTAGCACTGCATATGTACCTATTCTTTAAGTCTACATGTTTAAGGTTCCAGGTGATGACATCAACATAGGGAAATACTACATCATGGGTTGCTACTCTGTGTATCCCATATTTATTTATATTATTGGAAATTTTAAGCTCATCTTGGTCCTGAACATCGACGAGGAAATTTTGTTTCTTGAAAATTTGATAAATGTCGCCCCATTGAGAGAAACTTCCCCATTTTCTAGGAATCTGGTTGTATCATCATAACTTTCCCCTAAATTATCGGGTTCATCTTCATGCTGGGTACCAATTCCATAGGCCTACATGGTCGGTACTTTGGTTGTCACCTTTTTCCATGTAAGAATATCTGAACCTGAAATGTATAAATGAAATTAGCACAAACCAACAAGGTAATGAAATGAGAACGATTATATCAGATGTTGTAAACAAAGAAAAGATAAGCATGAAAGGAAAATATATTCATTTAAATCATGTGTTAATTACCCAACAATCAATCATATTGATGTTAGGTGGGAGGTTGTCATCAAAATATGACAGTATGATGGAAGGCATTGTGGAAATTTAATCTTTGGTGAAGAATGAAATTGAAAAATCTAGATTGGTTAGTTAAAGGTTATATCGGCCGATGGCTGCAAAATTCGAGACTAAAGCAGTTCATAGGAATTGATCGGGTGTATACTGAAGAGGTTAATTTGAAGTGCGCTAGTGGGTAAATGTATACACCAGAGAGGTTTGTGTAAAGCACGTCGATGGCATAATTACATTTCAGATCAGTTTATGCTAATCTCTTCGAAGAATCGAAGGAATTGACATAAGCTTATATGAAGTTGCAAATTTATTACTAGAGCAAATGGCATAAAGTGCATCAGTGAACACCGCTGGATTTGTCACAAAGTTATTTGGTGACATTAGAGTAGATCACCCAAATTCCTATGGTGGTACCGTAGTAGATATTGTGAAATGCTTCCATGTATACTAGAGAGGTTCATACTAATTTCTCCAGAAACATAGAAACATATTTTACCAACTTCTCCGAAATACAACGAGAACCCCAAAAATTTAGCTAAGTATCGAGGCATTATTTGGTCGGGATTTCAGGACTTGTTTGAATGGATATGGTTGAGGCCAATGTTCTATTCTCATTACGATGGGTGAACAACTTTAGTATTCTATGGATTGGACACCTCAGTTGAGACAACAATGGAGCTCGAGGGGGGGGGGTATCCTTTTGAAACAAAATGAAATGCACAAAGATTTTTCGGGATGGTACCAAGGATTCAATCCACATAAGGTTCGACACTAGTTTGAGGTTTTGACTACGATGTTAATGCTGGGATGGTGAAATTAAAATGATGACTAGAGATGAGGAAGCGTTGAAGTATGGAATATCCCTGAGAAAGGAACAAGTTAGGGAACATGAGCAAGGGTTATGGTGGAATAGTCATGGGTGTCGATGGTAAAACAAGTAGCGAGGATAAAGGTTTATAGGGACGATCGACTAAATCATGAAAATAAACCCTAGATTAAAATCAAAATCCTAACCCTAAAATTTAAGAGAAAGAAAAGGTGATTATGGAATACATGGCTAATATGACCATGTGGGTGACGATGGTAGGCCAAGGGGTACCAAATTTCATTGGGGCCGTGACTCAACTCTAGGAATTTCAAAACTCAACTCTTCTATTTCTCATGGGTGCTCAAAATAACTATGGCTAACTGTTTGAGGGAGAGCATCATTTTATAACCATTATGTGCATAAAAGTGACTAGAAGGGTTTAAAAGATCGTATAAGAAGTGATGTTGAGAATGCCTCCAGTGTGAACCATAGGTGTTAATGGGAAGGTTCCCAATATGCGTCAGAGAATATGGTGAGAAATTATCCGGTGTATAATGGATACGTTAATGTGAATTATGTCAGTGTACTTTCGAGGAGAATATGGGAACTCCTTCGATTCGACCAAATAAGTTTGTAAGAACTCCTCAGGTCGAACTAGAGGATTTAACAAGACATTGAGTGATAATCAATTTAGTGCTTCAGAGGAGTTCATGGGAAGTTCTCCGGTGGGCACCAGAGTTGTAATATCCCCAAGGACGAGCCCTAGTTGTATTTATAAATTGTAAACATGTTTTGTAGGCTGGTGAGCCGAGTGTTTATAAGCTGGTGGGCTTATGTGTTTATTAGGCCAGAGAGCCTAAGTGTTAAAGGCCAAGAGACTGATTTTGTATATGTAACTATGTAGATCATTAATAAAATATAAACATCACTGTGTGCAGACCGACCACGAACAAAGAGTGATGGGGGACTAAGCTTCCACAAGGTTCGGTAAGGGAGGAGGCTAAGTGTGTGGGCCTAGGGGCTAAGATAGGGGGCTTACCTATAAAGGAATACTATTTTTTATTAATTCCTGAAGGCTAAAGTGGAAATGATGAGTGTTGAGTGTTTTTATCCTAAGTCCTGGGAGAGGCAACATGTGCAAAAGGAAACACATGCAGATCTAGAAAGACAAGTGTCGACCTGGGCACATGCAGTTAAAACTGATGATTCAACCATGTTGGGGGTCGTTCTGTCATTCTATCATCCGCTGCCTGAGTTCACGAGGATTGGGGGTGTCTGAACCTATTTTTCCTCTGTGTCTGCATTTTCTTACCCGTGCACATGGAAGGAAACCCTAACAGAAAGGTTGTTCGTTCGGCCATTCTCCCATACTCCGCCTGAACCCGAGACCTCCATCATTGACCTATGTGTTTTGATTCCTTGTCACGCACCCTGAACCAGTGGAAAACTTGTGGACTGAGCCATGTCTCCTATGAAGTCTGAGTACCCTGTAAATGTCTGAACCATTTTGTGTCTTAGTGTGGACTGTTTTCATTTTTGGATGTCCATAACCACATTCCTGTTGCTGCTGTCACCGTGAGTTAACCGAATTGCTATTGTTGTTGGTGTTATACTCACCTTGCGGGAATTGAGTTGAAACTAGTTGAAGAAGCGGGTTGTCAGGCCCGTGGTAGAAGAGGCAGGTTGTCAGGTCTATGAGTAGCTCTCTCCAGGTGAGAGAGTTCGCTGGGAAGTGGTTTTCTCCCAAAGAGAGTCCAACACCAGTTATGAAGCTCTGAGAATTCCTGATCCAGCCTGTTGCCGAGACCTAGAGAGGGAGGTGAATCAACTGATGGACTATGCTTCTAAAGGTGTATAATCCCGGGTGGAACAGGCATGTGGGGAATGATATTCCGTGAGTAGTGGGTGTAAGAAGGCTCCTAGAGAGAATCCTTCCGGTTGCATTGTGCAGTGTTCCTGTAACCTCAACCTAGTCTAGGATTCCCTTGCCCTAGGTGGAGCCTGGTCCCAACTCGGGGGTGACCCACTACTAAGTGTGATGAGTAGCGTGGTCTATGTCTGGGAGGTTCATGGAAGCTATGCATGAAGTTGGTGGTGTTACTCCACTTGAAAAGATAAGTATCGGTCTGTGCTTAATTTTATGTTATGCATGCCTGTGATGCTGAAATGTTATCATGTATTCCGTTGCATATATGAATTACTGTCTATTACATTTAATTTCTGTATGGTAGCAGTAACTTTGTGTTTATTGTGATTATGTGTTTTAATTCATTAAAATACATGTTATATATTTATATGTGAATGTTCTGCATTGGAAGCATTACCCGGTCTCTGTGGAGGGTCAGGGATGCTATAGTTTGGTATTGCATCTAAGTTAGAGATGAGTAGTGGAATTGCCCAGGCTGGTTGATGGCTGGGGATGTTACAAATTGATATCGGAGCATGGTTACAACACTGAGACTGGATGGGCCATGTTAGTGGTAGTCAAAGAAAGAGTTTCAGAAGGAGTTGTTGTCGAAATGGACAAAGCTCAAGTTTTGACCCAAGGTTTCAACATGGAGCCTGGATGGGCTGGGTAAGTGGTTGTTGGACCCAAGATTTCAAGAGGAAATTGTGTCTGGAGAACCAATTTTGAACCTCAGAACCTTCCTGAGTGCCAAGAAGTTACCTTGGTCGTGTTATGAAGCTTAGGAGGAGTAGCGGTGTCGTAAAACCATGACATAAGTGATATTGGGCCGTAGAGTAATGTGTACCTTAGGATATTTTCGAAAGGGAGGGAAATCATTTACGACCGTCAGATCTGGAGAAGGTGTAGAAGGGTTAACCCGGAAGCCCTTCGAACTTTGTGACATCAGTGAATTCTGATGCCAGAAACAAGAGAAGGGCCGAAGCCCAAAGCTCCGAAGTGGATCTACAATGTAGATATGGAGAGGAGAGCTCGACCATTGGATCAAGCCAATGTTAAAAGGTCAAACATAGTAGTGAAGGGCGAAATCTCCCGAAGAGCCGAAGTAGTGAGTCATGATGACGTCACTTGGATTGACGTGGACACATGTGTTGTGTGCCACGTATAAGTGGGTTCTGAATTTTTGGAAGATTGAAATGGCATTTGGAATGAGACGCGTGTCACCCATATGAATGGGCCACATATCAACCACTAGTATTCCACCATGTGGCTTTTCGTATGAGCATGGCTAGTGGGGTCGAGGTTACGTAACATAGTTAAAGGTCAGAGGAACCACATTGGCATTCGTCACGATACATCAATATCGACGGCCATGAGGCATTACGGGGACCCAAGTTGTACGAGAGTTAATTCTCCAAAGTATTCCTGCAATCCAAACCGCAGTTTCACTGAGGGGTTACGTGTCAACATTACAAGAATTGCGGGACAAAAGGAGGGTTGCTCCAAACCACTATTGCATTCCCATGCAATTGGAAAACATTGAGTGATGTGATGTAATTACATCACCAAAGGTGATTGGGAACGTTCGAAGATTAACAGTTTGGATGTGTGGATGCGAGATCCTCCAAAGCCCCGAAGTCTCGAAGACCCGAAGACCTGGAACTCTGACACCTGAGGTTCCATAGTAAGTGTCAATTGTCAGATGTTAGGTAGATGTGGATTGATGATCTTCCCTACTTCGTGAGTTCGCTAATCTGGAACTCTGAGAGATTGTTGTGTGGTGCTTGGAAATATTCCGAAGTCGAAGGTCGAAGGCCCGAGTAAGCTCTTATTGATCTAGCGCTTGGTCATGACCCATGGTCACGTGGATTGGGGACTGAGAGAAAGGGGCTAGTGCCCGAAAATGATTACAGAGCAGAGAAGAGCTCATAAAGAAAATGAAATTTGAACGTTTTCTTAAATCAGATTGGTCTGAATGCATAAACTGGTGAAGTATTGAATAAGTTTCAATTGTTTCTCTTCTTTAATTTTTTGAGTGCAAGGAGTGCATTGACAGAGGTAATTTAACCTCAGAGAAGCTTAGGAGAGATACCGTTGAACCTTCATCAACATAAGTGCAAGGAGTGCACAAGAAGAACTCTATGTTGAGTTTAGAGAGAGATAGAGTCACTGAGAACTTTGTAGGGATCTGCCATTCGGGCATCGAGCGAGTGAAAGTGTGCATAGAGAGAACTCTTTGTCGAGTCCAGGGAGAAGAGTATCAGAGGAAGATACTCACAGAGCTGTTGAACACTCTGTAGAAAACGCTCAGCAAGGTGTGCTTTGAGCAGAAGGTTGCCAGGAGAGCACGAAGTTTTCCTTTGAAAGGAAACAAAAGGGTCGAGACACTTAGGAGACCGAGTAAATCGAAAATCTCAGAAGAGATAATGCAAGGAGTGCGTGGGAGACAGACTAATTCTAAGACCTAAAGATTAGAAGAGATTATGCTTACAAGAGCGAAGATGAGATCCAGGAGGTGGACTCGTAGGAGAAAGGTCAAAGGCCGAAGCCTTTGAACACTAACAAAATATTCCAAGGTGGAAGAAGTCAAAATCTCACGAGGAGGAGCGATAACAACCATCAGATCGGTTGTGGGGAGGAGCCTGGACCATTAGAGCAGTGTCCAGTAGAACAAAGGAAGTGCAGAGGAGAGGAACGGATCCCATTCGTTAGGTCTGAGCAGGAAGGACCAACAACCATTAGATCCAGAGGTAAGTGCACGAGACTTAACCCTTGTGTGTGCAAGAGAAGTGGACTTGTCAAAGTCCTGAACTCTCGAAGTGATTTGGAATCATCCATCGTCAAGGAGGATAGGTGGTGTAAGATCCACAACTTTGGAAGTTTGTGGACAAGGAGGAGGAGAAACAACCGAAGTAAATCTTGGCCGTTGATATGAAAGTGGACGCGTGGTGCTAGATATGGAACTTCGGGTATGGAGCACTCCGGAGGAAAGCAGAGGATAGATAATAGCCGTTGATCGTCGATCATCACCAAGGGATTGGAAATCGACGGATGAGCTAGATTGCGGGGCCAGAATTTGCTCGGATGTTAAAAATTTGAGAGCAAGCCACAATTTATACCACGGTTTTAACAAAGTGATGCGTGGTAGCTAGAGGTGAATTGCGGGGTGAAAAGTGGGTTGGCCTAAAACCACTCTTTTTTATGCTCGCAATCACAGTTTTCCATGACGTCATAGCCCACGGTCTTATGAAGGAAAGGGCTAATGAAAAATGGGCTAGTGCCTGAAACTTGGAGTTTTGGAAGCATGCAGGAATAGCTTGCGGGTCTGTCAGGACCTACATACAGAAGGAAATGAGACCTCTATATAATTATTTTGGGTTCAATCATGAGGCTGAAGAGTCAATGCGACTCAGAAGTTTGAAAGATCCTTTGACCGAGAGGTCAACAAACCCCGCTGAGGTAGGGGCACTGCGTCGAAAGTGCCCAGGGCAGCAATAGTCATGTACAATGATCACAGTGAGAGCACAAGAAAATTCAGGAATCTGGGAAGAATTGTAGACTTCTGAGATCATCAAGGAAAAGCTGCACATGGGAAAGAAGTTCCTGCAATTTCTGTGGCAGCAAGTATGTTATGGCTTGTTGGGTCAACCAAAGGAAATAATGCTGCATGTTTGCAAGTGTTGTTGGTGATGTTGTTGCATAAGGAGGGAAGAAACATAGAGCTAAAGCGTTGGTTATAAGTTTGATAAAAGAAGCGTGGAAGCTTCTACTGCTATCAGAATTTCAGGTAGTATAAAATCTATTAATAAGAGTCGTGCAAATATGAGTTTTTATTACCCTTTTTGCATAATTTCTGAAAGGAAATTTAGGTAAGAATTTCCTTAGCCAAAGTTATTTTATAAATCACATGATTATGTTATTGAATGCTTACCACTGGATGTGGTAAAGGCTGGAGGCCTGTATTAATTCAAATATTTTTAGCTTCTGAATGCACACATTGACATAGTAGAATGTCATGTTAATTTGGTTATGGGGTAATAACTAAAGAATTAAAAGATAAGAACTTGTTATAAGAATGAATGCCAGTAAGCTAGTCATGTATGAGACCAAGACATGGTTGGATATGGAAAGGTACTAATATGGAAAGGTTATGATCCACACAGGTACTAAAAGCTTCCAACTTAAAATAAAACTTGGACTACAACCTTTTTTCTAACACTAATGAACACCACATAATTATATTCTTGGTGTAGTGTTTGGGTCGAAAAGGAATACATCCAATTAATTGGGAAGACAATAAGAAGTGTGTGGAGAATGTGTCAACACATTGGCCAGAATTCAAACTCATGGATGGTGAGATACATGACTGAGATAAAGAGCATTATGTAATTCAATGCAAGGTGCACTGAATAAGTATGCATTGGGAATTGCACTCATGCACAGTAAGTGATAGAATTGTATACTAAATGCAATGGCTGAATGAGTTTTGTAAGTACATGCATATATATTATTGCATGGATATAATTGTTACTAACAACTGAAATGTTGT
>SNQJ01S0059454.1:76096-108010 GCA_010110895.2 Picea sitchensis
ACTACCACCTTCAATGTTGGTGATAGAAACCACATGAACAATCCCCCCCTCCCCCCTCAATAGATATTACTACCACCTTCAGCCTTGGTGGTCACAACCATAATAGAGAGTGCCATCTTTCTTTGCATAGATCTTACTACCACTTTCATCCCTCGGTTATTGCAACCACACTAGATATTAATGTCTTGAAATTGGGCCCAAGAGAAAAGTGCAATGAGCTAGACACGATTAATCTTAAGTACCCCCTTGTGTTGCAAGAACACTCCTAGCCCCTTATCCCACACAGACCAAGTTAGAGAAATACACATTTCTAGTCAACCAAGTACATAATCCCAAATCACAAGCGCATAACAATGGTAATTCTGAAACCGTTTCCTCTTTTTGTAATTCCTCTCAATGTAGCATCTTCCCAAGATTTGTCTCTTGGGTTTTCCCCTACTCGTGCAAGGGATAATTTGGGCTTGAGGGTGAATTTATACGTGTCAAGAATAAGGTAAAAGTGAGTTATAACCATTTCCCCTTCTACCTTTTTACCCAAGTTAACTTTGGAGATCATTTATCACAAACTTTTCCCCTTTTTCCTTTTTACCCAAGTTAACTTTGGAGATCATTTTTCACAAATTTCCCCCCCTGTCCCAAGGCTTCCTAAGATCTAGAATAGGATAATAATCCTCATTGAGACATGAGCCCTCCCCTTGAGTACATTTCCCCATTGTCCATCAAGTTCCTAACCGATAATATATTCGTCCATCCAATATACCAATGTATATGCAACATAACCGTCATAATCAATCACATCACAACATTAAATATATCAAAGACACAGTATCCAACTTGTGTATAAATCATGAATCATAAGATAAAACATATCAATAGAAAGGCATCCAATGCATGTATACATCATGCAACATATCATAATAAGGACATATCATATTAAATCATCATCAAGGGTTATCAATGCTACATAACCATTAACAAGATTATTGAATACTAATTCAACTCATCAGTAAGAAATACTAATGCCCATCATAACCAAGGAATCGCATAGATATATAGGTCTAACATATTCATCTACTAGTAAAAACAATTAACAAGGGAATGTTGTGTCTATAGAATCATCTCTTAAACATAGAAACAAAATCCTATCATCGATGTGTTACAAAAATGTTCCTACAAGACTCTTTTGGATAAGAGGTTAGGGGTGAGGGTTATCTATTTCATTGGACACACCACTATCACAAGCACTAGTGTACAACTAACATAAGAAGAAATAGAACCATGCCATTACATAGATTTGAATCCCAATAAGACATTAACAACACTACCCTTTCACCCACTCGAAAAGCCACCATAGACATCAAAATAACTTATAACAATATTCCTATAAGTATGTTGAACGAACTATCTATAACATTCAATCAACCATAACATTGTTTTTGGTGTGCCACACAACATATGTTAAAATGTCTCTATTGCAACAATTTTACTACACAATATAATATGGTATTAATACCAATGAAAGGGGCACTAATATGTTATCTATGGGAATGCCATTTACCCATCTTATGCATATTGAACAACTGAAATATCTATACTAGAAATGGAAGTGAAAACGATATGCATGACTTTGTTGAAATAACACCCATGGATATTAGAAGTTTGAATGCATTTCACATCGAGAATTGATTCTTTGCACATGTAAGTCAATCATGTATAATGGAAGATGAATAAGGTAATGCATTTCACATCGAGAATTGATTCTCTGCACACGTAAGTCAATCATGTATAATGGAAGATGAATAAGGTATGCATACATTAAAAAAATCTATGACAAGGAAATGGTAAACACATTCATAAATAGTATTTTTCTATAGATGAGCCGAAAATAATTAAGAGTATAAAAGCACTCCATTCCATGTGAAAGAAAAATATATATGAAATGATAGAGGAGACAACTATGTGTTGGAACGTCTTCATGAGTGAAAAAAGTGTGAAGTAGCAAGATGTGTACAAATAGTAGTGATAATTATAAAGTGAGAGTAGTGGGCACAATACTAGTACCGTTCACATGTTAAAGAGTACACTTCAAGTTCTAAGGTGTCATGGATTTTGTCACCCTATATGGGATCATGAGTTGTCCTTTGAAGTCACTTATGGATTATCAATTGTGCTCTCAAGTAAGTTTATTATTTTCAAAAAGTAGAGGGCAGCAATGATTCATTTCTTTGAAACCATAATCTATTCCTCATAGATATGGATATGGTTGGATGACCTTTGTTTTGAATCAATGATTTTGTTAATATACACTTTCTTAAAGTTTAAATATGATTGTAACACCTTTTTCAAATAAAAGTATGGTCCAAAAATAGAAACATGACTAGGAGGAATCCAATTTGAAGCTTGCATTATGATGAAAACCCCTTTAACATGTAATATAAAGATATACAAATATTTGACCTACCCAAAAATCAAAATAAAAAATTATTTGTCAATTTAGAAATGATAATGAATGTCTTTTTGAATAAAATAAAACTATTGTGGGGACATGCCACATACATTTATGGGTTCAAGATCATGACCCATTCCCCACTCATTCACGTTTTGCAAATTCACAAGTTAATTAGATTTGAGTGATGTGTTACTAATTAATAAGAAAACGGTTAATTAGCGTCTTTTGGTGGGATTGATTTTAAAATGAATTAAAGAAAGTGGAAGTTGACAATGGAATTATCAATAATATTAATAATATTAATGTATATATCTAAATAGAATTGACATGAATTTGATTTTCAACTGTTAGAAGGAATATAAATGCTTAATGTAGATTGAATAGTAATCGACAATATCTAATACACTCCAAGTCTCCAAGTGAGAGATTCAATTCAAATAAAGAGTAAGATGCTAAATTTATTATAGTACCAAAAATAAGCAACATAACACAATACTTACATGAATGTCGACTACCTTGACCTAGATATGGCTCAACTACAACACTAACGTTAAGTGTGAAGAAGATCGTGCTAGAACAACTTGAGGGAGAATTGGTAGATTCAAGTTGGAGAAGCAATGATGAATTGGGATACATGAACTATTAGAAGGATTGTGTAAAGACACGAGGTGAGCCCATAGCACTTGAATATGGAGAGGATGAAACTATGACCAACAATGCATGGAACCAAGAGAATGAAGTGTCAATAGATGTGTCACGAAGGTGCAATGTATATGTGGCTAACCATAATGCCGATGGAGAGGAACCTTGTAGTAGAAATAATGTTAATTTGTCCTTCATCCCATGCATAGATCAAGTGTTTTCATTGCTAGCAGTCAAAGTGTACATGTAGTAGTGCTTGTAAGTAGTGTTTGTGTTGTTACAATAATTGGATAGGGTGTGCTAGTAATTGCTTCTAGTATCCTTAACATTAGTGGGGTAATTCATAATCTAGCTTCCCAATCTAGTCCATTGAAATTTGTGTTGTTTCTAGAAAGTCATCATACAAGAGAGGTGAATCATTCCATAAAATATGCTATATGGTTATCATTGTTTCACATTGATGGAGAAGATGACATAGAGTCACATTGGATTCTTTGTAAATCCATATAAAGTGTGTGAGGAACTAATATTGTTATTAGGTTGGTGAAGTTTCATACCACTCTACATGGAAGAGCATTAAAGTGGTACATGAAGTATAGGGAAATTTCTTTGTCGAGTCATGTGCAAAGTTTAGATCAATTGTGGTAGGAAATTTTCAAGGAGTTTTAGACACAACATTTTAGAAATAGAGCACCATTGAACACAAAGAAATCGAGTAGAGAGTTGGGGAATTGGTTAGTGAATATGATTACAAATTTCATGACCACATGAGTCAATTCAATTATAACATATAGGAAGTACAACATAAGAAATCATTCATCAATAGACTGTTACCTCACCTATGAACCCCCTTGTTGTAGTATAACCTGAGAACTGCATAGAAGGTGCAAGAGTTTGTGATGTGTCTAAATTTATTGGAGGATTAAATGATATCTTAGCTCCAAGTTTGACATTTTTCATGTGAAACTTGCAATACCACCTTAGTAACTTGTCAAAGTGGATTCAAGAACTTGCAAAAGGGAATAAAACTAGTTGATAGTAGGTATAATTCACTATTTGCAAAATGGAGGGTCATCTGTGAACTGATTACTTAATGGTTTAACATTACATTGTCAATGTGTCAATCCCTTTTGCTAGGAACAACAAGCAAAGATCTACTAATTTTTCAACTAGTAGGGTCAATATCCATATCGTTTCCCGCTTCTACTAAAGTACAATAATTATATGGTTGTCTTGTATTGTGACTTTTGATGCAAAGTCAACTCCCATCACATGGAGGATTATATATCCCTACAAGTGTCAATGTAAATATTTGACAAGTGTGTGTTTGTAGTGGACTCCTCTACATGAGGGAACATCTAATTAACCCAAGGGTAAGAGGATCAATGAGATAAGATCAATGGGAATCAACCTACTCTATTCTGCTTCAACTACAATGAAGTTGGTCTTATTATGCACTATTTTTCACATCTGTGTTAGGTTGGGTGTGGGAAACACTAGAAGAGAAGTCATATCACTAAATAATGCATAAAAATGATTAAGATTTGGGAATGTCTAGATACGAGGAAACATATATCTAATATAGCAAGTTCATATCCACAGACTCTTGGTATCGTAGTAGAAGGGAGCATGATCACATGAGTGAACATTGTTACCTATGATGGGGCCCATAATCACATATATCATGATATGGTGTTGTGAGAGTTGACTAGAAAATTTGTTCTCGACACTCCAAAATTTTATGTGGTTAGAAAAAAGAATAGATGAAGGATGATATTGAGGTGATATAGGAAGTTGTTAGGACCCAAGATTCAGAGTTCTGAGTACTATCATGATTGTGGAATCTAGTTTATCTATCGAAGAGATTGAAAAAGATTTAGATTCTACATACTACAAGTGAGGAGGTCAAAGTCTGGGTGAAATTTTTTCATAGGATTCTATATGACAAGTGATTTTATACAATATTACAGGATTTGTTGGCACGTGCTTTGATCCTTGCAAAATTGGAGGGAGACACTTTACATTGAATCAATAAAAAGAAGAGATCAAGAATATAATATACTTGAATACAACTTAACAGGCTCAAACAATTCTTGGAATTGACACTCCAATAATCACAAGAACCTACTTTAATAATCAACCTAAAAACATAAGTCTTTTCAAAAAATCATGCACTGCATATGCATTTTTAGGATTTTTAATTGCTTAGGCTATGCTATTGTTAACTATTGTTTTTCTTTTATTTGGGGAAAATATCACTTTTCTTGTTCTTTCTAATTTAACAGAAAATCAGAAGCAAATACTGAACTATACTTATTAGAAATTACACAACAACTTATATTAATTACACTACTAAAAATCTATGTAGCAAATCGGAAATTCTACGCTACAAGAATTTTATACAACAAACCAAAAATTTTATGCTATAGGAATTTTATACAACGATTATGAAATTCTATGCCATAGGAAAATATAACAAATGGAAATGGTGATGTTAAAACTTAACTAAATTTAATTCAAATTATCGTATTGCTACAATTAAGGTATTTAGAATTAATTTAGGACTCCTAATTCAACTATAACAAGAAAGATTGAAAACTAGAAAGAAGTTCTAATCTACCCAATGCATTAAAAATAAATTCCTTGATAGAAATAAATGACAAGAATTAAATTGCAGGAGTCTAAGACAATAATAAGAAATAAAAGAGTAAGCTTTATAGATAATGAGATGAAACATAACAATACTAAATAAATATTGCATAAGAAATTAGGATAACCACGTCTATAGAGTGGCCCTTGCTCTACAGTCTGTTGAATGATCCATGTGCTAACTCAACCAACCACAAGTAATAGTAAACACCAAGATTCAACAAATATATATTATATTCAAAAGATGGGATAACAGTTGAACCCCTTAGGTTCTTTTTCTTGTTTATTTATCGAAAAATCCCCATGAGTTCTTGAACGGTTTCTCATTTTTAGGAAATTAAATGAATTTTTTTTAACTACTTTCCTCAAACAGAGGAGAAATAAAAAAATAAATCACTACTTCAAAAATGAGTCACAATCCTAATAACTAACTTCTTCAACTATTTACACAAGACACGTTTTACACCTAACTAAGTGGAGCTAAGTGTATGTATGTATGGACACTCGTATGAGTAATGCTCGATATGTCATATGTAGAATTATATGTAATTCTCTATCATTACTTTGTTAGAAATTCCAATGGACCTCGATAAAGAGATGAATATGCATATTTGAAAAAAATACACTGTTGTTGATGAGAATCTATATAACACTAGACAATTTCAGTAGCCATTGTTGTTGATGAGAACCTCTACAACATTGCTGAATTTTAACAACTGATTCCAATGTTGATGAAAAAATCTCTAACACTTGGAAAATGAAAAAATATATACATCTTCTTCATGAATCCTGCATTCAAATAAATTAACAACCCCAAACACATAGACAATTAATTATTGTTTTATTCTTAGTAAACATCATTTATTAATTAACATAGAAATTCAACCCAAAAATGCATATTGTCCAGGAATGGTAAATGGGGTAAAAATGGCTAACATAGGAAAGAGAATGACAATTTAATCTATTTAGAGAAGGATAATGATGGCAAGGATGATAAAAGAGAGGAATTATTGTGCCCATCACAACCATCAACTACTATTAAGTGTATGATATGCTCATGGATTTAGGATTCAATGTGAAATTTTTTCCGAAGAAAACTTAGGAGATAATCGGATAGTTGAATTTCATATACTCACCCATTTAGTTGCACCTAGAAAACTAGTTGTAGATATGATTGGGTAGTTGGAGTGGGTGGAAGTTATTCTGGAGGGGGTGAAGAAATTTATAGATCTTTAATTGATTGAAATTGTGGATGATAAGGACCCCTATTGCTAGGCATTGACTAGGATTTTGATAACGATGCAATACTAAACTTGAAACAATATCAAATGTCTTATGAATTTCAGGGTAGAAGAATCATTCAAACCTTGTACACTATGCAAAGTAAGAGGTCTATAGAAACTATAGAAGAATGCTTGACCAATAATGTCATTGATTAGTTGTACACACTCATATCTAGTTATTAGAAGGAATACATTAATCCTAGTAAGTATGGGAAATTAAGTTGAAGTAGGGTATGCTCCTTTGACACAAACTCAAAAGATGTAAAGAAACCATTGACATCACATAGACTATGAGAAATACATACACATATGTGCAATGGTGAGATATTTTAGATGGATAGACTCATAATTCAAAGACCCATCGGAGTTCAATGGAACGTGGGATGTCTCAGAATTTGTGGTTGACCAGATCGAGTAAAAAAAAAACTTGGTTCCAACATTGAAAGGAACTTTGACAAGATGATTGGGAACACATAAGGATTATATGAATACTTGGGAAGGGGTAGCACTACATTTTAAAATAGGGTTTATGTCATCGGAGGAATAAGAGCTATAAGAATTGTTGATTGACTATAGATAAGCTATCAAGAAGAACCCTATAGAGAAGATATCATTTTATGTGGGGGAGACTGACCCTACATAGTATGTGAGTGCCTACAAAATGTTATGGGAAGTAATTGAGTTCTTAGTGAAATATCAGTTTCCACTAATAAAAACTTGGTATATACGCGAGGAGACTTGGAGTTAGAACAAGGATGGGGAAACACTACACTCTTAGTTCTATGCCACTTAAAATTTTTTAGGGGCTATTGTGTAGGTTACTGAGGTTATATAGAAAGTGAAACATTTCCTATTCAAGTTTGAACATGAGTTTAAAATAAAGGATCTTCAGAGTTGGGGGGAACACTATCATTTTCTTATCCGACAAAGTAAACATGTACCATGCCTATAGGTGAACTAGGATGAGGAAGACTTAGACAAGGAGCTATATCATATGTGGGTTAAGGAGTCTAAAGGGAACCACATAGTAAAATAGATCATATGTCTTCATGAAACCAAGTACTACCATTTTAATTTGAATAACCAAACTATTAAAATTAGTGTAGAGGATGTGAGAAAGATGGCATTCGTTGGGGATTACTAGGATGAGGGTACATTTCTAGAAGTGGTGGCTCTACTAAAATAATATTGAGACCTACTCCTAAAGAAATTTACCAAGGTAAGAAGGAATTATGATTAGTGAGGCTCAGTGGGATGATATCAGATTGGAGTCACTACATGAATCTGATTAAGAAAAGGCCATATAGGATGAGTCCACATATATACAAAATGAATCAAGCATTATATTAAAATGTTAATTTATAGTTTGATTTTTTTCATAAAAGAGTCTAAATTGATAAGTCCTATTGCCGAGTCCACATATATACAAAATGAATCAAGCATTATATTAAAATGTTAATTTATAGTTTGATTTTTTTCATAAAAGAGTCTAAATTGATAAGTCCTATTGCCATTTAAAACAACAAGACTTGAGGGATATATTTTTATGAGGAATTCCATGGATTGAATGAATCTTGTGTTCATGATCCTTCACCTATGTCATTTAATGATGGAATATTGGAAAGAGTAGTGAGGAATGTAGCCTACTCTTTTATAGATGACTTCTTCCATGATCACTAGATTTATATCGTGAAGAAAGAAAATATAAAGACCACTTTCGAAAATTATTGGGGTTCATTTCCATACAATATGATTCCCTTTGATCTAAATAATGGTCCTATGGTATTCTCATGGATTTGCATTGTGGAATTCCATGGTTATATTCACAAGTTCCTTGAAGTTTATCTAGACTATTTGAATGTGTATAATTTATTTAAAGATCACGTTTCTTTAAGAAACCTATACCACAATAGAGCATGAAGTCTTAGCAGAGGTGTATGTATTGTAGAAGCTAGCCACTATCTTCTAGGGAGGAACTTTAGTTTTTTTACGGACCACTCTTAGCTAAGATACGAAAAATAACGAGGGATGAATCCATAGATGGCTACTACTATTCTAGGAATTTGATTTTAAAGTTGTATTCAATATTGATAAGATGAGTGGTGGACCAAATCACCTACCACAAATACATTCAAAGGATGCATTAAAAAAACTAGATGAACTACTTGACTTTGACTTCATCTACATAAACGTTGTTCCTCACCATTTTTTTGGCATGGAAACATTCTTTGCTAGTGGCTATGTACTCAAAGGATATGATAGAAACAATGATGATAGTTGGTAATCTACACAGTCAAATATATGATGGTAGGATGGAAGTCATATAAATTAGGGGCTAATAGTTTCCTTTATAGGTGTGTACTAAATTATGAACATAATCCAATTCTTTAGGAGGTGCATAGTGACTTGAGTGGAGGTCAGTATGGAGGAAAATATATAATGTATAAGGTTATTCATTTACAACTTTAATAAACTACACCCATATGAGGTGTCGTAGAATATGCAAAGAAATGTGATGTTTTCCAAATGAATGGATGATACTCTTTAAGTAATGATTGAAGTTGTATTCAAGCTCGATAAAATGAATGGTGAACCAAATCACCTACCACAAATACATTCAAAGGATGAATTAAAAAAACTAGATGAACTACTTGACTTTGATTTCATCTACATAAACGTTGTTCCTCGCCATTTTTTTGGCACTGCGACATTCTTTTCTAGTGGCTATGTACCCAAAGGATATGATAGAAAAAAATGATGATAGTTGGTAATATGCACAGTCAAATATATGATGGTAGGAGGGAAGTCATATAAATTAGGGGATAATAGTGTCCTTTATAGATGTGTACTAAATTATGAACATAATCTAGTTCTTTAGGAGGTGCATAGTGACTTGAGTGGAGGTCATTATGGATGAAAAACTATAATGTATAAGGTTATTCATTTAATAATTTAATAAACTACACCCATATGAGGTGTTGTAGAATATGCAAATAAATGCGATGTTTTCCAAATGAATGGATGATACTCTTTAAGCAATAATTGAAGTTGTTTTCAAGCTCAATAAAATGAATGGTGGACAAAATCACCTACCAAAAATACATTCAAACGATGCATTAAAAAAACTAGATGAACTACTTGACTTTGATTTCATCTACATAAAGGTTGTTCCTCGCCATTGTTTTGGCATTGCGACATTATTTTCTAGTGGATATGTACCCAAAGGATATGATAGAAAAAAAATGATGATAGTTGGTAATCTACACAGTCAAATGTATGATGGTAGGAGGGAAGTCATATAAATTAGGGGCTAATATTTCCCTTTATAGATGTGTACTAAATTATGAACATAATCCAGTTCTTTAGGAGGTGCATAGTGACTTGAGTGGAGGTCATTATGAAGGAAAAACTATAATGTATAAGTTTATTCGTTTACAACATATGAGGTGTTGTCGAATATGCAAAGAAATGTGATGTTTTCCAAATGAATGGATGATACTCTTTAATAAATGATTGAAGTTGTATTCAAGCTTGATAAAATGAATGGTATACCAAATCACCTACCACAAATACATTCAAATGATGCATTAAAAAAACTAGATGAACTACTTGACTTTGATTTCATCTACATAAACATTGTTCCTCTCCATTTTTTTGGCATTACGACATTCTTTGCTAGTGGCTATGAACCCAAAAGATATGATAGAGAAAAATGATGATAGTTGGTAATATGCACAATCAAATATATGTTGGTAGGAGGGAAGTCATAAAAATTAGGGGCTAATAGTGTCCTTTATAGATGTGTACTAAATTATGAACATAATCCAGTGCTTTAGGAGGTGCATAATGACTTTAGTGGAGGTCATTATGAAGGAAAAGCTATAATGTATAAGGTTATTCATTTACAACTTTAATAAACTACACCCATATGAGGTGTTGTAGAATATGCAAAGAAATGTGATGTTTTCCAAATGAATGGATGATACTCTTTAAGCACTGAAATGCCATTGCAACCCATTATGGACATGGATTGATTTGATTGATGATTAGAGGATTTTGTGGGGCCCATTAATCCACATGCAAGGTTTTATGGGAAGTGGTATATCATTATGATATCCAATTTAACATTTGTCTTTGAATTAATGAGTTTTGGCTTAATTTTAAGAAAGTGTGATGAATACATGATGTTTCTTGAATCTTTGAGTCCATTATTTTGATTATGATGATATGAACTAACTTTATTATTGAAGACTTTGGATTTATTGTAGATTAAAGTATATTGTTTGATTACATGAATATTACAAAAAGGGAAGGATCAATATTTCATGTAGCCACTTAACCAGTGATGGGATGCAAAGTCCTTTGACCTAGTAACATGATCCGGATTATTTTCGGCACGAAATGAGAGCAAAGATATAATAAATAAATGTACATAGATATCTCGAATATCCAATGATATAACATAAATATATCAAAGATGAAACCATAAACATAGAGATACAATAATACACAATTTCTATTAATGAGTGAAATGCACAAAACTGTAGAAATACAGAGTGAAAGACTCGCTAGAATGGTGGCAGCTTATCTCTGAGAAGAGATGTGATGACTACTCACATTCACAAGGATATGGTTACAATGAGACTTTAAAGTCCTTTTTAACATAAAGAATATCCAAAACCCTAACCCCATAAGATGAAAATCCAACAGTTTTGTAGACCCTGTTTTGGGTAGTTTGGTGTATCAACTTCTCGAGGGCGTAACTTTGGCATACGATATCTGTTTGGGGCACACGATAGCTTGTTGGAAAGGTACCATCGATGAGATTCATTTTGGAGGATCAATGAGAGCCTTATATTATAATTTAGGTGATTAATCCCGAAAAAACTTCATTTAGGCCCTCAAAATGCCCCCAAAAGTTTAGGAACAGAAAAACTGCTAAAAATATTAAGTTGCCAGAAGATTGTTTTGAGCCAGTTGGAATAGGTGGGTGGCCACCGATAACCACCTAGATCAATCCTCCCTCTTTAGTAAGTAATGGTATCCATTGCGTTGAGTGCCCGGGGGAGAGGTAAAAGTGTTTACTGAATCTGCATCTTGATGAGCTGCTTTCCTTTCTGGAAAAGTTGTGTTGCTTAGCTTGTTGAAGGTTGTCATGAACCTATGGCTGGAAGGGTTGGACATTTTTAACTAGTATGGCTACATGAGTTTCCTATGTGCAGAAGGAATCTTTATGATTTGTTGCAATATTTTTGACCTTTTTTTATTGGATAGAAGGTGCTTGGACCGAGGCTGCAATGGTTGTAGTGTCCTTTTGTTCATCTTTTGAACAAATTGTGAAGAAGCTGAATTTTGTAGTATGAGATACTACCTTGCGGCACTGTTTAGGTGGGACAGTAGTCAAAACTACCTCTGTATCCTGTAGAGATGAAACCCCAGAGTAATAATGACACTACGAGGTCGAGACTCATAAATAGCATGGAGCTTCCACATATATGGTTGGCCCAAGAGAACATCACATACATACATCAAGGAAACATCACATAATAACTCATCCTTGAAGGGTTGGATTCCATATGAAAATGGACACTTATTGCTGACAAAAATATCTAGTCCCTAATGAAGGCACCCAATTTTGTATGGCCGTGGGTGTGGTGTTGTCGAAAATCCTAACTATTTGATGACCTCTGCTGAGATGAGGTTCTTCTGGCTTCTGCTATCAACAATAAAATGCAACAGGGTCACCTTCACCCACATCTGTGAATGACAAAGGTGCTCCCCCTCTTCAGGATCTGCTGGTTATTTTGGTTGAATTGTTGCAGTTGCGACAATAACAATGGGGTTTGCGTTGATGATATGTCTTCTATCAGTGTTTCCTGAATCAGATTCCAAATCAGGGTTTGGCTCCATGTCTTTGATATCGACCACCAATGAATATTTTGAGCGACATTCATCGGTGTTGTTCCAGGGGATTTGTGGAAATCATACCATTTTCCAGTGTCCTTCTTCATCTTTCCATTACCCTTCTTTTCCTGTGGCTTGGACTGGTTTTATGAAGGTTGGTTGTGAGGGAAATATTTACCATAATTTGGTTGTTGCATACTTGCAGACTCAAACTCCCACTTGTTCTGGTGCTTAAATTTCTTCTCGATTTTAAAAACATATCATTAAGCAACACCCACTGATGAGATATCTAGAAAATCCATTTCAGTTTGGATGTATCTGTGTAGAGCCCCACGATATTTTAGAACCAGATGTTTCTCAGAGTCTTTGATATCCATCTTGGTGTGCAAGGTATGGAAGGAATTGGTGAACTCTAACACTGCTTGGCCCCTCTCTTGCCACAGTGTAGTGCATCTCATGTATTGGTCGTTATAGTTTCCAACAGGGTAATATTTTTCCTTGACCACATCCACAAAAAATTCCCAAGTGGGCTCGGTCCCATATATTCCAGAATCCTCTGTGGAAATTTTCTCCTAGTAAGTTTCCCACCAATGTTTGACACAGGGGAGAGACTTAAGGAGTGCGAAGGTGATATTTTCCCTGTCGGAGAAATTATGAACATAGAAATAACCTTCTAGCAGATTTAACCATTTTTCTAGGGCATCTGCATCTATCTATCCTTCAAATATGGGAATATCAAAATTAACTTGTACCTTGAAAGGAGAGGTTCCTTCGAAGTAGTCACTTGATTAATACGTGCCTGTTTTTATCGACAAGTGTTGAAGGATGTGGGAAAAATTCTCCATCATTTCGTCCCTCTGTCGCGTGAGAGCTTGCTCAAGCAACAAATTAATAGAATCGTCTATTCTATCATTTTTATTTTCTTCCACCATGGAGGGATTCTTGGGCGTGCGGGAGAGATTGTCCTCAATAGAGACAAGATCGAGACCCAACTTTATATACTCATACCTCGTCGGGGACATGCACTGAAAAAAACCCCGATCAAGAGCAGCCTACTCTGATACCACTGATCCAGATTATTTTCAGCACGAAATGAGAACACAGATATAATAAATAAATGTACAAAGATATCTTGGATATCCAATAACATAAAAGAAATATATCAGATATGCAACCATAAACAAATAGATACAGTAATACACAATTTCTATTAATGAGTGAAGTGTACAAAATTGTAGAAATACAGAGTGAAAGAATCACTAGAATGGTGGAAGGTTATCTCTGAGAAGAGATGTGACAACTACTCACATTTGCAAGAAGATGGTTACAACGAGGCTCTAAAGGCCTTTTTAACATAAAGAAAATCCAAAACCCTAACCCCAAAAGATGAAAAGGCAACAGTTTTTTGGACCCCGTTTTGGGTAGCTTGGTGTATCAACTTCTTGGGGGCATAACTTTGTCATACGATCTTCATTTGGGGCACATGATAGCTCGTTGGAAATGTATCATCTATGATATTAATTTTGGGGGCTCAATGAGAGCCTTCAACTATTATTAAAGTGATAGATCTCAAAATAATTTCATTTAGGCCTTCAAAATGGCCCTAGAAGTTTAGGAACTGAAAAACTGCTAAAAATAATAAGTTGTCAGAAGATTGTTTTGAGCCAGTTGGAATAGGTGGGTGGCCACCGATATCCATCTGGATCACAACAAGAGGAGGAATTATAGGGATTTTGTCACCTCAATCCATGATAGTGACAGAGCATGTTGTCGAGCCTTATGAAACAACCATTTGCATGTTAATAGCTATGATTTCAAATCTCAACTATGAAAAATGGCGTGTCGAGTTAGGGAGACAATTTTCATAATTCAAAGGATTAACAGTGACTGAGTATGGTTTCAATCAATAGACATGGTGAAAAACTATAGGGATTATATTGGTGAAGTTGCTAGATTCCCCCCCTTAGATAATCCAAGGTGTTTCCACTATATATATGGATAAACATTGCAGAACTTTGTCCCCTTCAGGAATCAATTATTATTCTAGTTAGAATTTCCTTTCAACTTCCAAATGGATAGTAAATAGAGAAAATAGAACAATAAATATTGATGCAACTTCAACATTAATGATAAATAAAGGTTTTGTTGTGATTTATATACCGTGTAAGGGTTTGTGGGACTTCCTTGGGTAGGTCCCACTAAAGGTAATGATAGTACACGCTTGATGTACCTGCTTAACATAGTTTTTGATTGCATTATTTTCTTAGCATAGTTTTTTATTAGATTATTTGCTTATCATAGTTTCTAATTGCATTACTTGACATCATGTTTCTATGAGTTTCTTTACTTTGAATGTGTACATATGTTGTTGTTTTATCTAGTTTCAATATGTGAATGAAGAAATAATAGTTAACCCTATTGTTTTTATTATTTTCTTATTGAATGAAGTGGCGATATGACTACTACTTGGTTTAAATAAATTGCATAAACAAAGGGAGATACAAATAATTAATTTAAGTTGCATTTGGATGGGGATATGGTGATCCATTTCTATTAAACATATGTAGCTATGCATTTTGTCATTGCATCATAAATTATATCATTTAGGACTTTTCAACACCTTGCTTCTCAGTGGATTTGTCTTCATAGTTTGCATACGTAGTGCAAAATGCCAATAAAGTTTGAACACCCCCTGGTTGATAATTAAAGTGAGTTATGGAATTTCAACACTTTGTTGTTGCAATTACATATGTCATCAAACCCCATTGTAGAGGACCTAGTAAGTAAGCCTATTTTAGAAATGCATGATCACCTTCATCTATACTCTTGGGGTTGGGTGAATAAGGATGTAGGATTGAAAGTTACAAAGCAGTGTAAGATTATATTCCCTATCAATGAAAATTTTATTGATGAAATAGAAGTTGATGATGCCTATGATGTATGCACTGTAGTGGTTTGTATCTCCTATATGTATATGAGGCATACTATTCTCATGAGAAGTTCCAACCAATAATGCCTAATCAAGTATGGTAAATAATTCATCATCAATGCATACAAGGGGAAGTATAATATCTCCCTTGTGAGTTCACACCAATTTAAGAGACTGATCAACTCAACCAAGAATTGCATACCTCTTTTCTTGAGACAGTATCAGAAAGACACCAATTTTATAGGTGTGAATGCATCCTTTCAAGGATGTATGAAATAATATATGTGACAATTGGAAGAACTTTTGTAGGCATATAGAGAAGTATTCCAAGATCAAAAAGGAATTCTGTGAAGATGGAAGAGGAGAACATGATACAATTACTACCAAACTATCATTTACCAAATTATATAGGACTATACAAACATACCATAATTGAGTAAGATGAAGTGAAGAAGCAAATGCAAGAATTGTTGGAATAAGGAGTCATCGAACCAATTACCTCATCATGTGGTTCCATGATAATTTTTTTTCCAAAGAATATGGGGACTTGGGGAGTGTGCATTGACTATAGAGCTCTAAAAAATATCACTCACAAGAATCACTACCCATTTCCCCGAATTGATGACTTGTTAGATCACTTGCAACATGCAAAGTACTTCACCATGTTGGATTTAAAATTTGGATTAAGGAAGATGACACTTGTAATATTACCTTCAAGTGAAGAAAGGTATTTGTGTGTGGTTAGTAATGCATTTTGGTTTGAGTAATGCACTTGCTACTTTTATGTGTTTAATGAATGATGTATTGGGTCCATTCCAAGATTTTATCATAATTTATTTGGACAACATTTTGTTCTTTATGACCTTACATATCTTAATCCCTCATTTAGGAACCATTCTAAAAATGGGGTTCTGCGTGGGGGGAACATGTGTTACATATGAAGCAAGTTCCATAGACTCTAAGAAAACATATGTTGCTAGCAAACATAAATAAGTGTGATTTTTCTAAGCAATACCTAGTTTACCTAGGGATTTGATTGGTGGAGGTGAGTTGGAGATTGATCCCACAAAGATAGAGGCCATCCTTAAATTACCTATTCCTACTAATGTCAAAGAAGTTAGGAGTTATATGGGATCTACACAATATTTAAGAAAGTTCATAGCATCATTTTCAGTTGTGGAAACAACACTTAATTATATAACAACCAATAGTAAGAGTGTTCAATAGGGAAATAATCAATAGACATCCTTTGAAAGAAATGAAACAAAAAATTAGTTGATCCCTAATCTTAACACTACCTAACATGTAGAATATTTTTGAAATAAAAAGCGATGCTAGTGGATATGCTATGGAAGTAATATCACTATAAGGGGGAGACTAGTCTACTATCATTTGAAGTTTTTCCTTGGATGAGTATCGAACTATTTTGCACATGATAAGGATATATATATACCTTTTTCAAACCATTAAAGAAGTTGAAGCACTATTTATTGAGTAAGGTGACCATCATCCATACTAATGACCAACCTCTACAATACTTGCAAGCTTAGAGAATCTCTAACAAGTAAGACATTATAAATGGATGGATTTCTACAATAATTTCATCTTGTGATTAAATATAAGAAGGTCGCAACCAACAATTTGGTTGATTCTATATCTAGGCCACTAGCACCAAATATTATATCTATGGGATCCTTCATGCACATGGAACCATTTTCCCATGAAGCATACATAGAGGAGTATGTGGAAGATGAGGATTTCAAGGGTGTGTTTCAATAGCTACAAGGACACAAATAAAGAGTGCCAATTACCATATCCAATATGGATTACTCTACAAGATGGGAATATTTGTCTACCAAAAGAAGAAAGAGTACAACTAATAAGGGAGGCTCACACCTCCATGGTTGTTGATCATTTAGTGTCGTGAATACGATAGCTAATTTGTAGAAGTGTGTTTATTGGAACAAGATGAAAGAATAAGTACCTAGATTTATCAAAGGTTGTATTTTATGTTGTACCAACAAGCTTAGTAGTAGGAAGTAGGAACTATACAGTCTACTCCTAGTTCCTACAAGGCTATGGAAAATTATATCCATTGAAAGTTTTGGGGAGAAGAAGAGGACAAAATACCTATATATGGTATTAGATAGGTTCAACAATATGTGTGTTTTGATGGCTTGTAATAATACCATCAAAGAACAAAAATCTGCAAGTTTTTTTCTTTGAAAGGGTCTAGGTACACTTTGGGATTCAAAGGAGCACCATTTCTGATAGAGATACTATATTTATCGACATAATTTAGACTTCATTATGGGAGATGTTGGATATAAAACCAAATAGGTCCATTACATTTCAGAATATGACTTTCGTTTAGCTTTCGAGAGGTTACAATTAGAGGCATCCAAAGATTGGATGAAAATTTGGTTTACATACAACATTCTTATAATAGAGTTGTTAACATTTCCACTGGTAAGTTTTCTTTTGAAATTTGTTTTGGATATTTACCACCATAACCATTGGATATTTTATATGGACAACATGAAGTAGGGTCAACAATATCAAGTGATGCATTGAAGGTAGAAAAGTTCATAGATAATATAAGTGAAATACTCTTCTAGGTTCAAGAGAAACTAAAGAAGTTTAAGGAGAAATACATGACAAGACACAATAAACATAGGAATGAAAAGACTTTCCAAGTAGGGGATAGAGTTTGGTTACAACTTAATAAGGAAAGGTTACTAAGATCAAGGAAGAAAATAAAATCCATGATACATGGGCCTTTTGAAATATTAGAGAAGGTAAGAAATAATGCTTATGGACTCGTTGTTCCACTTTTTATGAATATTTACTTGGGAGTAAATGTAGAGAACCTGAAACTATACAAGCCACCCATGCTCAAGGAGGATGAAGAGGACCAAGTCTTATCTTCTATCGAGGATTTGGCACTAGATGCATAAGAAAAATGGTTGGAGGTCAGAATTGTGCAAAAGAATATTAGAATGACCTAAAGGGGTCAACAATAACCTTGGTAGGTAGTATTGAAGAGTTAACTAGTAACCAAGGTCAATTGTTATACCAAGGAAAAACATGACTAATTGTTTCCTCATCTCGTTCAAAACTAAAGTTTTTGGAGACCAAAAGCCTCCAAAAATGGGTATGGATGTTGCAAAATGGATCGAAACATGTACCGTATGAATTTGTTGATGCTTTGTATGGGAGAGATTGGAATTTGGGATGTCTAAGGGATGGTGTTTGTTTTGTCAAAATTAGGTCATCAACTTCCAACACTTTTTTGAGGCCCTAAACAATGTTTTTTGGGCTTGGTGTCAAATGAGGATTGTTGTAGGATTGCCTCATTGATGCTATACATTATTCTTCTCATTGAAATATTTCCAACGAGATATTATGCACCTAAAATGGAATTCATATGCAAACATTATGGCACAACAAGTTCACGATCCAAATATTCCCCACATGTCCAAGTGGTAATGATGCCATTTCACCATATTTCAATTATGGGGAGTTATTAACACGTGGGAATCCACCAGAGACTTGTAGAAGCATCATGGAGGTCCTAATATGGTTTAAAAACCCTGAACGTAACAGTGATTCTAGCTATCCAAAACCTATAATAATGTCGGAAAAGGGTTTTCTTTTTCACTAGCCATCGATTGTTCTATAGTATGAGCAGGATTGTGGAGGAGATGCTAACAAATAAGATAGATATACACATATTGTAGAGCATTGTAGATGACCATAATGTCTCATAACTTCATAGTAAGCTTGGGAAGCTTTGTAATATGTATTTTAATCTCCATAACATAAGAAGACGAAAGTCACAAACCTTCATTGAATGCTAGTTTTCTTGTATGGGTGGGTTTCCAAGGTAAATATTTGTGTTCCATTTTGTGAATATTTTCTATTGTAATTTATTTCATATGTTGCAATAGTTAAATAATCCAAATGATATTTTTATCTATGTTAAAGTGTTAAAAATAAAAAAATGATAGTCACATAATTGAGTACAGGTTCATTGTAGTTGTTTTAGGTTTAGATATGTTTTCGTGAGCCGATTATTGCAATATCCATGATGCTATCCAACTCAATATTAAAAGATCTCGTTACCCATGCACACATAAGTGGATAAAATCGCACCCCCATGTCCTTCAAATACAATGTCCAAAGAGATTCAATCCATTGATGAGGAGTGATAATTTTTTCACCAATAAATAAGGTTCAACTCCTATGAAAGTTATTCCTTGAACCATGAGATCACCTTGAAGTGTCTTTTAAATATGCAATTGAACAACCTTATATCCATAATTTTTGAAAAAGACGTACAATGTTGTCTAATACTAATGCCCCCACATCTTAAATTTTCATTGTTAAAATATCACCTTAGAAGTGAGAATGCACTTTGATATCTAAAACTAAAGGAGAGCTCTCTTCCCACCATCTTCCACATTCAAGTCAAACATATATATCAAATCATTTAATGAAATATCAATCAAGTATATATATATATATGCCAAATAAGAAAAAGGTACACAAAGTTAAAGTCATAAATAGTAATTTTCTATATGTGAGCCGAAAATAATTAAAGTGTATAAAAGCATTCCCTTCCATGTATGAAGAAAAAACTATATGAAATGATAAAGGAGACAACTGATATAGTGTAACCTAAGTAATGTTATTTTCGAATGTCAAGCATCGCTTAGTGATTGAAATTTTATACTAGTTATAACTAGTTTTATCCAATTATCAATTTTTATACTAGTTATAACAAGTAGGGATTATCCAATTATCAATAGGTCATTCTAGTAGACTTTGTACTAGTTATTCCACATACTCCATTTTTATCGGATACTTTCTTATGGGAAACATGTGCTATTTGTACTCCTTATTTGGCGTGACTAGATTGATCGGATAGTTTTCCATACTATTAGAATGACGTGATACTTAATATTAGTACCATTCCCATGTGATAGAGTACACCATGGCGGTCAATGTAGAGGTTGTCGTTATATGTTTTTGTGCAAAAAGGGTTAGAAAGAAGTCGTGGAGGAAACTCACAAGAACACTATCAATGTTCTAGGTGATTCCAAACATGTATGTGCTATCTTGTTTATGTTTTTCTGTTTGTTAGTCATGGGTCTAGGTTGTATCTATTCTGCTAACATTGGTCAAGACATGCATCCGTCTTGCACTTAGGCTCATCCTTTTGGAATTCATGTCATATGGTCATTCTTTTGAAATTTATGTGATATGGGTGGAGAAACCATTGGGGTATTTAGTCCATATATGAGATTTCCACATAGACCCATATTTTTGAAATTCATGTCAGGGGTGTCTATTCCATTAATATCACTTGCAACTTGTGCATTGTATCATCCCTCATGCCATATGGATGAAGCAAACCATAAATGCAATAATGAAACCTTGGTGGACAACTTATCACTATGTGTAGCTTACCTCTGAGCCCATTCCCCTTTGGTATAGGTTGTAACTATGTTTGTAGCTTTTTAAAGCCACCACAGATCCAAAACCATTCATGTGGGAGACCTAATCAAGCAACATACCACATCATGAAGTAATACACAGAAGCTTGAGTAAGTGGATCTCCTAGGAACTCTACAAGTGAAGACCTCATTTACAGAGGTGTCAAACACAGGAACTCCATGGATGAAGACTAAAGGCATTGATCCTTTTTGAATTAGTGGAAGACAACCATCAGAATAAAACCTCCTATACTATTATATAATCTCCTTTAGAGGTGCACATCTGCGTGTATGCATGCGCGCGCGCGCGCGCACACACACACACACAAAGGATTATGAAGTAGAAGATATGAAGTTTTTAGTCATTACGTTAGTCTGTTGCACTAGTTTTGATCTCTAAGTGTTCTACACCTATGTCTAAGGCCACACCCCCTTTTGTGATGTGTGATAATGTTGCCCTCTTTCTATTGAAGAATATAATGGAGACTCATAGAGGTTATGCTTACGTATTTATGGTCTGTCCTTATATGGATGTCGTGCTTCTTTTGATTTTGCATTATGTTCGTGCTTCTTTTTATTTTGCATTATGTTGATTTTTTGTATCTTCTAAGTGTGGAATGAATCTTTAATACCAACTATGTAATAGCTTTTGTGTCCACCACAATTTCCTATGCTTTTATTACATTTAATAAAAATATCAAACGTGCCTCAAGTGAGACCTCCTTCCTTTGAAAGGTTGAAAATCTCAAGATAACTAGACTACACTAGGCCTTTGTTGGACACCTATGTGAACCCTAGCTATAAAATATGCCAACAATTGGTTCCATTGTTAAGACCTTAGTTGATGTAGAGCGATGGAAATCTAGTGGATTCTTGTGAAATATGAGATACAAAACTAGTTTGATGTGTGGATCCTTGCTTTTTCCTATCAAGAATGCATATATTTAGGGTTGGAAGTGGAAAGAATGAAGCACACCTATCTCTTTAAATCAATACACAAATTGTTTGGGTGGATTTTACCATGATATTTTATGAATGGATAAAAAGATGAGAGAAACAACCCTTTGGTTGGTGATCATACATAGAAGTGGCTTAGAATGTTGAGAATCCATGATATATTTTCAAGTTTTATGGGGAGTACTATGAATCTTCAGAAAAATAACTAGAGGAATTTAAGAATGAGCCCCATGGAAGGATAAAATTTGTGAGATTATGGTATGGATCAAGATGTTATTGGTAGAATGAGGTTTTTTCCTAGCCCTGCAAAGATTGAAGTATAATTTGTTGGAATACTAAGAGGGGGAGGGGGGGGGGTGGATCAGTATGAGCACTTTCTACCACTTTCAATCACAATGTATATATATACTTCAACTTTATCAACAATATTCAATAGTTCATCACTTGTGCATTCAATATATCATTGCATCATAAACAATATCATTCATCAATGCATAATAAACAACCACATATACACAATACACCAGAATTTACGTGGAAACCCAAATGAGAGAAAACTACATAATGCTTTCTTATATATATATCAAGATTACATTCATAGGAAGCACCAACTTCACAATTCTCCAACATTGATTAGAAGGAGGCCCCAAACCCCTATTTACAGGCTCCAACCTAAAGGAAGCTACAACTCCTTGAATTCTCTAGCTGCAACTAGAAGGAGTCTCCAACCCAAAGGAAGCTCCAACTCCCTGTATTCTCTAGCTCCAACTAGAAGGAATTTACGACCCCCTGATTTATAGAATCCAACCTAAAGGAAGCTTCAACTCCCTGTGTTCTTTGGCTTCAACCGGAAGGAGGCTACAACCCCCTTTCCTTGCCCCATATGCCACAACTCTCCAAACCATGCCTCAAGCATGTATCAAGACACAACCTTCAAAACACATGTACAACATACCTTTAATCATGTATCAGACTTGATACACAAGATTACATATCTGTAGCTCTTCTTCAGCCTCAACAACCTGGTACTAGAATCCTCTTCAAAATCCTTTTCATAGATTTGTGACTTGTACACTATCAACCCGCAGATATCTGTGCTCTGTGCTTTTGCGACCTGCGTACATCCGTGCCTTTCCCATTGTCAACCCGCGGATAACCTATCCGTGCTTTGCTGCACTGTGACCCATGTACATCCACGTCTTGTTAAGTTGTGAACCATGGATAACCTTAGAAATCTAGTTCAGTCACATCTTTACACTTCGCTCCTTCAGTCTTTCCCTACCTCAGATATGCTACGAAAAGATAAACCATATCACTTATTCACTTAGAATATATTCAATAGACTTTTATATGTGAATCTTCTTATGAGAGACTCCTTGAGGTGTATTTATACTTTTTCAAAGTAACTTCTCTCTTTAAATTTAGGGCTTCTTGTTGCAACCACTTTACCCTTTAATTAATGACTTGTAACTATTTAGGGGCTTCTTAACCATTCTTTGGGGCTTCCAACTTAGAGAGGGCATAACTCTTCAACCGTCAGGAACCACATGATGTACCACTTATCGTTGGAAACGAAATGACAAGGAATATCCATCTATAAGTGTTTTACATGCATTTACATTGTCCTTCATGTCCTTATTCCTCAAACAATTTTGGGCTTCATGACCATACCATGATGTACCACCTATTTTTGGAAACAACACGACAAGGACTATCCATCTATGAGTGTGTTACATGCATTTTCATTTACAAATATGTACTGCATGTATCCTTTCCTGAACACACACGTGGAATCCTCTATACAACCACAAACCTCTGCTTGAGAAGTGTGCCAATGATATACTTCATAATTGTAAGCTAATACCTACATGTGAATGTGTTTTGAAATTTGCTCCTGAACCAATCAAACTGTCACAAGATGTTCTCCACTTCTGTCATCAAACCACTCTGAGATCAGCTTCCCAAAACCCTAAACACTTCAGACTGCTCAAAAGATATTTCTATGATCTGTAGAGCTACTGCTTAGACTCCCCCTCTTCAATATTCTTACTTACTAGGAGTCTCCAAGCCAAATGAATTAGAAAGGTGGAGGAATCCTCCCTAAGGTAGATTAATATTCCTCTTCATCATCTTTATGAATTCTGACATCTTCCTATTTTCCTGTAGATTCATCATGATCTCGTACTACTGCAAATCCTGAGGGAATGAATTTTGGAAGTACTTCATTCATATGTTCTTCATTCACCTTCTCTTCATTTGCCTGTTCTTGTTTTTTTTTTCAAACCTTCTTATATCTAATATAAATGTTCTCTTTCATAGAAGTATCCATCATGCTTCTACAATCACGATCCATGTGTCCATAATTGTGGCATTTGTAACACTTAATATTGTATGGAGTAACATATGCATTTCTTTCTTGACCATTTCTTCCATAATCTCTACAATCTAAAGCTTTATGTCCAAAGTTATTACAAGTAAAACAATGACCATAAAAGAAAATTTGATACCTAGAAGTGGATGATCTTCTGTGTGATGTAGTCTTTCTGAATTCATGCCTTGGCTAATCACGATATTCTCTTTTGTTGTTTCTTTCACAATGATTGAAGCTTCTTTGATACCTGAAAGTGGAGGGTCTTCTTTGATATCCATCTCTTCTGTAATCTTCTTCTTGAGTCTTCTTCATTTATGGAATGTTATCCTTTGAGGGCTCATATACTTCCTTCTTGGTGGGGCCTCTAATGACTTTCATATAACTCTTAGTCTTCTCTTCATTCTTCTTTTCTAGTAACCTGTACAATTTCTCTTCAACTTTATTTATTGGTGGTGTGGAGCTGGCTCTTTCTTCAATGTTTTTGCTGAGCTTGACAACTTCTTCTTCAAGCTTCTCACAATATTCTTCTTTCTTCATCATCTGGATCTTCATGACTTCTTTCGTTCTCTTTGCTTCTTCAAGTTGGGTCTTCAAGGTGATGATTTATTCTTCAAGTCTTCTTTCTTGTTGACTAAATTATGCTTCAATCTTGTTTAAGTCCTGAGATATTTCCTTAAGATGACTTGTCAAAATTTCTTCTCTCTTCTTTGCTTCCTTTCTTTGTGATACTATTTTGGATTCCAAACATTGTTTCTCTATCAAATGATCCTTGATAGTTTCTTCAATCACTTTGGCTTCATTCAATTGATCTTTTAGATTCATGACAACCTGCCTGACTTCTCCAGAACCTTCCTTTAGCTTGATTAATTCTTCCTTGAGGAACTTGTTTTCCCTTCTTTATTTATTTATCTCACCTAAAGAACTGATTAGTGCAATCTCAAAGTCCATTACGCTTTTTTCACAATCTTCTTCTTTTGAATATGTCTAACAAGAAGATAATCTTTCTTCTTTTTCTACTTGAACATCTTGTTTATTTTGATTAACATGCTCTGACTCTACGATAGAATGGGATTCCTTAAAGTATATATTATTTATCTTATCCCAAATTTTGTTGGCTGATGAACATTGTCCCACTTTGTCTTTTACTGGATCAGGTAATCCTTCTAGGATGAAATCCATTGTTATTTTTTTGTTTCTTTTTAATTCCTTATTGGCTACAATCTTCGGTTTATTTGAACCAATGTATCCTATAACAACTGAGTACCAAACATCATACCCCTGTGCTCCTAGAAATTATTTCATCTTGTTTCTCCATATCGCATAGCTCTGACTACTCTTACCATCAAACATAGTGCTCCATTCTTAGTGAAATCCATCATTTACCTTTCACTGGTTAGAGTGTCTTTGAAGGAACCTACTCTGATTCCATTTGTTAGAATATTAAGAGGGGGGGGAGTGTGAATCAATATGAGTGAGCAATTTTTTCCACTTTCAATCAAAATGTATATAAACTTCAACTTTATCAACAAAATTCAATAGTTTATCACTTATGCATTTAGTATATCATTGCATCATAAACAATATCATTCATCAATGCATAATAAACAACCACAGATACATAGTACACCATATTTTACGTGGAAACCCAAATGGGAGAAAACCAAAGAATGATTTATTATATATATCAATATTACATTCATAAGAAGCACCAACTTCCCAATTCTCCAGCACCAACTGGAAGGAGGCTCCAACCCACTATTTATAGGATCCAACCTAAAGGAAGCTAAGACTTCCTCGATTCTCCAATTGCAACTGGAAGGAGGTTCCAACCCCCTAGTTTAGAGGCTCCAACCTAAGGGAATCTCTAACTACATGTATTCTCTAGATCCAACTAGAATGAGGCTATGAGCCCCTAATTCACATGCTCCAACTTGAAGGAAGATTCAATTGCCTGTATTCTTCTGCTCCAACCAGAAGGAGGCTAAAACCCCCTTCCCTTGACCCATCCTACTGCACTGAAATATAAGTGTAGATTCAACCTGTCAATACCATTGATACTATCACTTCCACTATCTCATCAACCTATGATCAACCTGTCATCCAACCTATCACTATCACTATCACATCAACCGATAATCAACTTGTCATCCAACCTGTCATTGTCACTGTCACTATCACATCAACCTATCACTGTCACTATCACATCAACCTGTAACTTGTCAACCTATCACTATCCTTGTCACTATCCCTGTCACTGTCTCTGTCACTACCACTGCCACTTTCACTATCATTGACATACCATCATCAGCCTATGTGTCTCAACCATGTACCAAAAATTGTGCCATACCATGCATCAACCATGTACCGAAAACTTGTACCATGAGATGTTCCTCAACCATAAACCATATCACTCATGATATGTCCCAATCATTCCATACACCATGTACCATGAGATATAATCAATGAAGTTTCTCAAGCATGTGATAACATCACCATGAAATAGACCAAACCAGATACCAATATAGCCAAGATATGCTTCTAATCAATGTAACATAACATCACCAAGGTGTACCTCAAGCATATGCCCAAATCTCCAAACCATGTGTGACAATGTACCTCAAGCATGTATCGTACCATGTGTCATAATATATACCTCAAGTATATGCCAATGTCACAAATATGTTCCTTTAACAATCAATCATGGCATCGCTCAACCATGTACCATGTATCAAAGCATATGCCACAACTCTCCAAACCATGCCTCAAGCATGTATCAAGACACAACCTTCAAAACACATGTAAAACATACCTTTAATCCCGTAGGAGACATGAAACACAATATTATTGACCTGTAGCTCTTCCTCAACCTCAACAACCTGGTACTAGCATCGTCCTCAAAAACATTTTCACAGGTCCGTGAATTGTACACTATCAACCCATGGATATCCACCCTTTACTCTTCTACGACCCACTTGCATACATTCCTTTCCCACTGTCAACCCATGGATAACCTATTCACTCTTTGATGCAATGTAATCCGCATATTTCTAAGTTGTGACCCGTGGATAACCTCAAAAAGCTAGTTCAATCACATTTGTACACTTCACTCCTTCAGACTTTCTCTACCTCATATATGCTACGAAAATATTAACCATACCACTTATTCACTTAGAAGATATTCAATAGACTTGTGTAAGTGAATATTCTTATGAGAGACTCCTTGAGGTGTATTTATACTTTTTCAAATTAACTTCTCTCCTTAACTTTAGCGCTTCTTGTTACAACCACTTTACCCTTTAATTAATGACTTGTAATTGTTTAGGGGCTTCTTAACAATTCTTCGGGGCTTCCAACTTCAAGAGGGAATAAATCCTCAACCGTGAGGAACCATGTGATGTACCACCTACCATTGGAAACAAAATGACAAGGAGTATCCATCTATGAGTGTTTTACATGCATTTACACTATCCTTCATGTCCTTATTCCTTAAACAACTTCAGTGATCCAGATTATTTTCGGCACGAAATGAGAGCAGAGATATAATAAAGAAATGTACATAGATATCTTAGATATCTAATATTATAACATAAATGTATTGAAGATGAAACCATAAACACATATATACAGTAATACACAATTTTCTATTAATGAGCGAAAATGTACAAAGATTGTAAAATACAGAGTGAAAGACTCGCTAGAATGGTGGCAACCTATCTCTGAGAAGAGATGTGACGACTACTCAAATCTGTGAGAAGAAGATTTTACAACGAGGCTCCAAAGGCCCTTTTATCATAAATAAAATCCAAAACCCTAACCATGGAAGATGAAAATCCAACAATTTTGTGGACCCAGTTTTGGGTAGTTTGGTGTATCAACTTCCCAGGGGCGTAACTTTGGCATACGATCTCTGTTTGGGGTGCATGATAGCTCGTTGGAAAGGTATCGTCGACGAGATTAATTTTTAGGGATAAATTAGAGCCTTTGGTTATCATTGAGAAGATATATCCAGAAAAAAAATTCATTTAGGCCCTCAAAATGGCCTCGGAAATTAAAAACTGCTAAAAATAGTAAATTTCCAAAATTGCCAGAAAATTGTTTTGAGTAGGTTGGAAAAGGTGGGTGGCCATCGATATCCACCTGGATCAATCCTCCCTCCTTAGGAAGAAATGGTTTCCATTGTGTTGAGTGCCCGGGGGAGAGGGAAAAGAGTTTGTTGAATCCACATCTTGATGAGCTGCTTGCCTTGTTGGAGGAGTTGTGTTGCTTAGATTTTTGAAGGTTTTCAAGAACTTGTGGATGGAAGGGTTGGAAATTTTTAACCAATATGGGTACATGAGATGTTCATGTGCAGAAGGAATATTTGTTCTTTTCTTCTGTCTTGTTGACATGCTTCTGTTGGATAGAAGGTGCTTGGGCCAAGGCTGTAGTGGTTGCAGTATCCGTTTGTTCACCTTTCGAACAGATTGTGAAGAAGCAAAATTTTGTAGTATGAGATACTACCTTGCGACACTATTTAGGTGGGACAGTAGTCAGAACCACCTCTGGTATCCTATAGAGATGACCCCCCAGAGTAAAAATGACACTACGGGGTCAAGACTCATAGATAGCATGGTGCTTCCACATATATGGCTGGCCCAAGAGAAAATCATAGGCATCCAGTAGGGAAAAATAACATAATACCTCATCCTTGAAGGGTTGGATGCCGTATGACAATCAACACTGTTGGATGACACAAAGATATTGTCCCAATGTTGTATGGTTGTGGGTGTGGTGTTATCAACAATCGCAACTGTTTGACGACCTATGTTGAGATGAGGTTCTTATATCTTCTGCTATCAATAATAAAATGCAGCGGGGTCCCCTTCACTCACATCTGTGAATGAAAAAGGTGTTATGCCTCTTTAGGATTTGTTGGTTCTTTTGGTTGAATTCTTGCATTTGCGACAATAATGGTGGGGTTTGTGTCAATGATATGTCTTTTGTGAGTATTTTCTGAATCATATTCTGAATCAGGGTTCGGCTCCTTATCTTTGATTTCGACCACCAATGACTGTTTTGAGCGACATTCATTGGTGTTGTGCTAGGGGATTTTGTGTAAATCACACCATTTTTCCGTGTCCTTCTTCGTCTTCCCGTGATCCTTCTTTTCCTGTGGCTTGGACTGGTTTTTGGGAGATTGTTTGTTAGGGTCGTCTTTATTATACTTTGGTTTTTGCAGATTTGCAGACCTGAACTCCCATTTTTTCTGGTGCTTAAATTTATGCTCAATTTTAACAGTATATTGATAAGAAACATCGAGTGATGAGATGTCCAGAAAATCCATTTCAGTTTGGATGTATCTGTGTAGAGCCCCATGGCCAGGGATGATTTTAAGGATGATTTTTTTTTTTTAAATGTAGAAACCTTGGAGAATCTTACTAATCCTTCATATGCCAACTATAAAATGTTTGGTGATATTTTTGGAAAAATATTCAAATTTATAAGGATTTTATATAGTTTGTATAAAATTTTGGTGATTTTTAAGGTAAAATAATTTTATCCTATAGAATTTGGGTGAATCATTTTTAGAATATCGAATCTTGTTTTGGGAAAAACCATGGAAAATTATCCCATGAGCGAAATTTAGTCTCTAAAATCATCCTTGCCCACGGTATTTCAGAACCAAATGTCATTCGGAGTCTTTGATACCCAACTTGGTGCACGAGGTATGGAAGGTATTGGTGAACTCCAAAACTTCTTGTCCCCTCTCTTTCCGTAGTGTGGCCCATCTCATATACTGGTTCTCATAGTTGCCAACGGGGTAATACTGTTCCTTTACCATGTCCACAAAAAAATCCCAAGTGGGATCGACCCCATATATTCCAGACTCTTCTGTGGAAATTTTCTCCCAGTAAGTTTCCCACCAATGTTTGACACGGGGGAGAGCTTTAAGGAGTAATACTTGGTGATATTTTCTCTATCAAAAAAATGGTGAACAGAGAAATAACCTTCTAGTAGATTTAACCATTTGTCTAGGGAATCCGCATCTATCTGACCTTCAAATACATGAATATCAAAATTAACCTGTACCTTGAAAGGAGAGGTTCTTTCAAAGTGGTTGTTTGATGAATATGTGCCTATTGCTATCGACATGCATTGAAGGATGTGGGAAAAATTCTCCATCATTTCGTCCCTCTATCGCGTGAGAGCTTGCTCAAGCAACATATTGATCCAGGTGGATATCGATGGCCACTCACCTTTTCCAACTTGCTCAAAATAGTTTTTTGGAAATTTTGGAAAATATGGGTGGCCACCATTATCCACCTAGATCATTCAGGATTGATGACCATACCTATGGGGATTCTCAACCACTTAACCACTTAGCCATATTTCCACTTATTCTTCTAGGGTTGAATGGGGTTTACATCAATGCTGCTAGAGTTCATCTAGAGTTGACATCAATGACAACTAACTTTCCAACATAAGCCCTATGTCAAGGGTTGGTTATAAAGGAGGCCATGAAGTTAGAGTTGATGTGTCAAGAATTCTAAATATGGCTATTGGAAAATGTAGAGAATGTGCCTAGTGATTATAGAGATAATTATCATATATATATATATATATAATAGGATTACACAGTAGAAGATAGGAGGTTTTTAGTCATTAAGTTAGTATGTTGCACTAGTTTTGATCTCTAAGTGTTCTACACCTATGTCTAAGGCCATGTATTCTTTTGTGATGTGTGATAATGTCACCCTCTTTCTATTGAAGAATACAATGGAGACTTTTGGAGGTTATGATTATGTATTTTTGGTCTATCCTTATGTAACACACCCACTATCATAATTTAAATTTTTTTGGGTTAATCTCCCACAATTGAGAAGTTCCCACAAACCTGCCTTAGCGAAATGCCAATCCCTGGTTCAATATCGGGATTCGGGGTTCCTTCTATCAGGGTTTTGACTCCCATGATGTCTTGGCAACTACAATCACTGATCACCGATCTCTGATTCACTCCTTGGTTTCCTCAGCCCCACTTGGCTAAGCCCTTGATCCACACGATCGGTTCCTATATGACCATACGACAGCTTCTCGTCGGGGTTTCGGAGTTTGTGGTGCCGAGGTTCACATGTACCCGGAACTCCCGATCCTCCGATCCCCGATGTGCTCCTAGCGTGTTGGCTTTCCGGGCTAAATCCTGGTCAATACGACCACAACGTTCACAAGACCACAGTCTTAATTCTTGTCGGGGT
>SNQJ01S0059454.1:108020-133935 GCA_010110895.2 Picea sitchensis
ATTTACATTCATCGACCTTCTTCATAAGGTCCACTCACATCATTCATTCACAGTTTCATCATGCTTTAGCATGGGGATTCCTCTATTAGGATTAATTACAAATTTGGCGGAAACAGGGTGTTACACCTTATATGGATGTTGTGTTCGTTTTTATTTTGTATTATGTTTATTTTTTTGTATCTTCTAAGTGCGGAATCAATTTTTAATACTAACTATGTAATATCTTTTGTTTCCACCACAATTTCATATGCCCTGCATTACGTTTAATGAGAATATCAAACATGCCTCAAGTGAGACCTCCTTCCTTTGAAATGTTGAAAATCTCAATATAGCTAGACTACACTAGTCCTTTTGTTGGACTATGAACCCTGGCTCTAAAAGATGCCAATAATTGGTTCCATCGTCAGGACCTTAATTGATGTAGAGTAGTGAAAATATAGTGGAATATGGTGAAAGATGAGCTACAAAACTAGTTTTGTGTGTGGATCGTTTCTTTTTCCTATCAAGAATGCATATATTTAGGGTTGGAAGTGGAAATACTGAAGCACACCTATCTCTTTAAATCAATACACAAATCGTTTGGGTGGATTTTACCACGATCTTTTATGAATGGATAAAAATATTAGAGAAGTAACCTTGTGGTTGGTGATCATACATAGAACTTGATTAGAATGTTGAGAATCCATGATATTTTTCAAGTTTTATGGGGAGTACTATGAATCTTCAAAAAAATAACTAGAGGAATTTAAGAATGAGCCCCATGGAAGGCTAAAATTGGTGAGATTGTGGTATGGATCAAGATGTTATTGGTAGAATGAGGTATTTTTCCCATCTGTGCAAAGATAGAAGTATAATTCCTATGCTAGGGGTTGGTTCTAAAGGAGGCCATGAAGGTAGAGTTGATATGTCAAGAATTCTAAATATGGCTATTGGAAAATGTATAGAATGTGCCTAGTGATAATAGAGAGTGTTATAAAAAAATCACATCTCTAAAAGAATAATGGCAGTGAGAATAGACAAAAGAATCCCACATGAGAGAGTATAACATTGAGGTGTATCTAGGATGTGAGAAAATGAGAATGATGCGAAGGTTGATTGGATATATTTCTATCCCTGTAGAGTATGAGAATGAAATGTGTGAAGAAGAATATGAGGTGAAGTAGCATGCAAATATGATTGTGTTAGAATGACCTAAGGGAGTGTAAAAAATACAAGTCGAAGAAGGAGCGGTAAATTGGAAGAGATTGATAACCGAATGAATAGATGTAAGGTGAACCCAAGACACTTGAAGATGATGAGGATGAAACTATGACCAACATTTTGTGGGCCTAAGAGAATGAATTGTTAATATACATGTCACAAAGATGAAATGGATTTTCAACTGACCACGATGTTGATGGAGAGGCAAGTAAGATTAGTGATGATGTTGCCCCATCCTTCGTCCCATGCATAACACAAGTGTTTTGATTTTAATAGTCAAAATGTACCTAAAATACTTTCTGTAAGTAGTGTTAGTGTAGCCACAATATTTGGCCTAGAGTTTGTTAATAATTGTTTCTAGTAACCTTAACATTAGTGTGGGAAGTCATAATTTGGTTGGTTATGCCGGTTAATTGGGAAGTGTGTTGTTTCTAGGAACATAGACTATATGAGAAATGATTCATCCTACAAAATATGATTTGTGGTTATTTTTGTTTCACAATCGCATGACAAAGACATGGAGCAACATTGATTCCCTTGCGAATCCATTTGGAGTGCACATGGACCTCATATTGTTGTTAGGTTGGTGGAGTTTTATACCACTCTACATGGGAGAGAATTGTAGTAGTACATTAAGTGTGATTGAAGTGATTTATTGGGTCAAGAACAAACTATGGATCAACTATGACATGACTTTGTCAAGGAGTTCCAAAATTTGAAATGTGAGTAGTAGAGTATTGTTGAACTCAAACAAATAAAATAAAGAGTTGGGGAATTTGTTTGGGAATATTTCATGACCTCATGAGTGAGTTAAGTTACACTATATTGGATGTGAAACACAAGGAATGGTTCATCAACATACTTTTCTTAGTATATTGGATAATGAGTGATCCATTGTGATCATACAAGAACTATTGGCATGGGATTTGGGAATCCATGTAGAAGTGGAAGATGGTTCTTAGAGAGATAATTCAACCTAAATGTAATCATCGATAGATATGAAGTTCATCTGATTTTGGATCTATCCTCTTATGTGAATATTTTTCTTATGAAATTTTGGGAGACATGGGACAATTGAAGTTGGTATACTCATCCATTCACTTATGCCTAGAAAACCAGTTGTAATATCCTCATTATGTTCCATGGAATGTGATATGTAATAATCATGTATTATTTATATGATTTGGTTTATGAGACCTGAGTCAATCCATGTGGGATGAGTTGTAATGACCTCATGTTTCATTTTAAACCTTCCTAGTGTGGAGGTCAAGGTTGAGGCTTGACTAGTGAATGCATAGGAATCTTAGTGATGGGTTAGGTTTACAATGTGGTGGGTATCTTTTCCATGATATGTTAATTTGTATGTAAAGGAATGCATAAAAAAGGAAAATACATAATAATATAATATGCACCAAAAGGGTTTCTTTAGGGAGCAACAAGGGGACTATGATACCACAAGAGGGGATGATGAAAGGGGGTTGTTGGGTGATTTGATCTTGTCAATGCCCTTTGGAAGCACTGCCCTTTATTGTCAATGCTTTCTCACAAGTTGTCCCATCAAAATTTGACTTGTGGGTGTGTACTAAGTAGTGACTAAGTACAAGTGTCATATCCACCATATCCTTGGGAAGAGAGAGGGGTCTCATGAAAGAAAAATGCTTCCATTGTCTTTTCCATTCATTCTACCATTATCATTATTCATCCATTAGTGGGCACAGAGAGTAGACAAGTTTCCATGTTATCAGAATGTTTCTCCCTAGTTTTCATGTTTGCTATGATAGTCATGACTATTATGGAAAGAGTTGGAGAAGCTTGTATCTAGTAAGAGATCATAGAAGTTGGGGAAGCTTGTGGCTAGTAAGATCCCATAGAAGTTGGAGAATCTTGTTACTAAAAATGTGGAAGAAAATGGGATGGTTGGAGAGAGATACCATGCTTGGGATATCCATAGTAGTTGAGACAATACCTTCAAACTCATAACCCTATTATTTATTATAATTTACTACCTTGAGGTCAACTTTTTTCTATCCGAAGTTATTACTAGAATACAAACAACATATTGGACCCTTTTTGCACACACTGAAGAGCATTGGAAGTGAAGAGTATTCCAAGGGACTATTGAGCATAGAAAGCACCAGTCTTCCTTATGTTGTGTGGGGTAGTGGAAGAGAGTGCCATGGTTGGTTTGATGAATGCATGAGGGCCTTGAGAGATTTATAGTGAAAATATGTCTTGTCATGAGAATAATATGTGGGCTTGAGTGAGTTTAGAGCCCCATAGTAGATTCCTTCACCCTGGTGGTATCATAGTTTGGATTGGGGGTGGTGTTATCACCTTATAATTTCTCACTTGTGCCATTTTGAGAAGTTCTATCTAAATATATCCCTTTTGTATGCATAACCCTCATCATCTACTCTTGTTCACCATCACATGACCTCAAAATTTCCAAATTAGCCAAGTCAACACTAGAAATTAACCAAAGTTGGCAAACATATATATTGGTCCATTAAATGCACATAAATAGTGTAGATAAAAGCCCATAAATTACATTTCCCCCAAAATAAACATTTCTTAATTGTTTTCCAGCCTAATCAATACATAAGGGATGCCATAATGGCATTTTGGTTATGTGTGGACCTCATCAAACCCTAGTTTCTATTTTTAAACATTGATTTGATCATATTTAACCATGATAAGGAAGACCATGCCAAGAGGGTTATCCACCATACAAATACACATAAATCTATTGAGGTCAATCATCCACATCAATACATTTAAATAAGGTTATGTTGTTGGAATACCACTAGATCCTTGAGAACAATATTCTCTTGATTCCACATTCTAGTTTATTGCCTTCTTTGTTAATAAAGGTTAGAGTTGGACAACACCAAGGAGGCAAAGAACCGATCCCGAGGAGGGGATTTGGAATCCATTTACATTCATCAATCTTTTCCATTAGGTGTTGTTTAATTTTCCATTCCATTGGATCAATAGAAATCTCATATTATTTATTTCCTTGTTCATGTTAAGTAATGTGTCTTTTGCATAATTGAATTTCATATTTTGCATGAGCGAGGGTTTTATTTATATGAACATAACCAAGGTTTATAATTCTAGTTTCATTTATCATTTATTTTTTTCTTCATCCACAACCATCAAGTTAAATGGTTTTCACTCACCCTTGTGACGAAAACCCACCAACATGCATAGTCCATAGTTGATTCCTATGATTGGGTGGTGTTATGCCATGCATAACACCCTCCCTTTTTATAGAAAGTATTGCTTGAAAATCCATTCCTTTCAACAAGAAAATGGGACCCCTCCTTTTCTTCTTGAAGAGATATCATGGTTTTTTTTATCCTTTTTAATCCTTTTCTGGTCAATTTACTTATTTTTTCAAGCTTGGTTTGGTTGAATGTTTGTTTTTATACTTAGAAAAATCCTTGAAAATAAATTTCTGGCTATCAGATGAGTTATTTTTAACTCCTCCGGTATGTACATCGAAGGAATTCCCCATAAGTATTCTGAAATGATAAATTGACAATTGAAAAACTTAATAGTAACTCCTTTGAATCAACAGGAGGATTTCTTACAAACTCCTCCAGTCAAACCAAAAGATTTCCTACAAACTTATCTGATGAAATAAGTACCTGACCAACATACTTTCCACAAATGTCTCCGGTATGACCAGATACCTTCCCAAAAACCTCTCTGACGCATCCATTCACCTACCTATCAAGTTAACAATAAGACCTCTGGTGCATACTGGAGGAATTTCCATGAGTGTCTCTGGTATGACATGAGCACTTCCTAAAATCCCCTCCAGTGAATATTTTAATGCCCCCCTAGAGACCTCAAATATCATGCCATGCTTATAAAAAGTGCACCGCCACTCCATCCTTTGCATCATTTCCTTATCTATGAAGAAGAACGAGAGCGTTGAGAAACTTTGTTGATTAACTAATGAGCGTACTCATCCTCCAGTTACCTCACACTGTCCATGTCTCACTCTTATCAAGGTATGCACTAAAATATTCTTGGAGTTTCCATATGTTTATATATCTAAGGATTAACATTAGGGTTTGGTTTGTATCTAGGGTTATTTTTCATGTTGTATTTATCTACCGAACCTTCAAATTTCGGCCCCTACTAGCCATGCTTAGAATGTTATCCTCAACGTCGATGATCCTTCCACCTTCACTTCATGGGAAACCCCAACCATGGTTCTCTTCGGCCTCGATCATATCTCAAGCTCCCATTCCCTAACCAATTTTATTCCTCGGGGTAAATTTGAACTTTGACCTTCTCACCCCTAGTTTCCGGCCAAGCTTCAAGCATCTAGTATCGACATAACCAATTTTTCAAAGCAAGAGATGAGCATCAAGCCTAAAAAAGACTGAACCCTTCATTTTCATGCCCTAAGAAACACTTGGACGTGTTGACATAAATAAAACCCATGAGTATAATACACCTCACCACCAGATCAATATTCATCTCACGTTAACCCCAACGCTAGACATTGAATTCACCCCCACCCTGTCGATGGAAATCATATTCAAACCTATACCCTAGCTACCTTGGTTTTCAAACACTTAGTCATTTTTTGTGTAATCACTGGAGGACTTTACATGACTGTTTTCGATCTTCACTAGAGCACTTAATATGATTTCCGCTGGTCTATCTAGAGGAATTTACACGATCTCCTATGGTATCACCGAAGGACTTGGAAAGATCACCTCTAGTCTTCTCTAGAGGAATTAACATAATAATTTCTAGTTTCACTAGAGGAATTAACACAAACACCTCTAGTCTTCATCAGAGGACTTTATACGATCTCCTCCGGTACTTACCAGATGATTTTACATGATCACCTCTGGTCTCTCTAGAGAAATTTATGTGATCATTTACGGTCTTCTCCAGAATAATTTTAGTAGGATATTTAGACACTTAGGATTTAGTTAAGATATACTTGGTCTAATGTGCCATTATGTAAAAGTGTTTTTCTTAGTGTGTTTCTTTAGTATGCATTAGTATGCATTTGTGGTTAGGAAATCCGATGGTCATGATATGTTCCCGACATAGAGTGATCTGACGGTTCATATTATCCTCGATATTAAAGGCCATTGATTTGTGGCTTAGAACCGAATTGGTCCATGATCTCTATTTAAATATAATGGAGGGTCATTTGGAGATGATTGATTGTGAGAAACTCTCTTGTAAAATCTCTCTATAATCTTTTTCTTTTGCATTAATAAACTTCTCCAAGTGGTTGCGTTGGTTGGGGTCGTGGATGTTTCCCCATAGGGTTTTACCACGTCAAAACATCAGTGTATCGATCTTTGGTCTGACTGTGTGAGTGGTTATTTAAGGTGTTCTTCCTCTGTTGGAATACCTATGTTTTCGAACATGGAGTTAGAGACTGTTTGAAGACCCGCTCCTGTTGTAGATCAAGATCGTGAAGCTAAGTTGACTCATCACCATTTTCTTCCATTTTTGTACATTTTTGGGCTGATATGACTATTCCATTGCATCCAGAGTTCTTTTTTCAACAAGGAATGCTTTTCATTTCACTCGAAAAGGTTTTTGTTTTCCCAAGATACAAGCATTTCAGCTAGATCCGGAGGTATAAAGCCTAAATATGCCCCTTTTATTTTTTTGCAGAGTATTGTTTCGATTTTATATTGTTTATTTCTGGGTTTCTACTCTTTTAGATCTACATATGTTCTTTTCCCCACGCCTTATGTGATCTCGGAAAATAAGAAATAGATAGGCAAAGGTGCATTTTTCGGGTAAGCTAACCGAGATCTAACCCTTGTTGTTATCGAGAAGCGAACATTTTTTTCTTGTGTGAAAGAGTTTTTTATGAGCATGCTCTTCAACAACAACAACAAATATTTTTTTATGAGAACTCTCTTCAACAACAACAAAAAAGAGTTTTTTATGAGCACGCTCTTCAACAACAACAACAAAGAGTTTTTTATGAGCATGCTCTTCAACAACAACAACAACAACAACAACAACAACAACAACAACAACAAAGAGTTTTTTATGAACACACTTTTCAACAACAACAACAACAATCCTCCTGCTAAACAATACAATATGTTTTGCTAGCCCATTTGGTTAAAATTTGCCTTATTAATTAAGAGGTCTTGAGTTCAAGTCTCTCTTTTTGTTACATTTTTTTGAAAAAATTCATGTTCCATTGTAAAGTGTATTTCACTTCAAGTATAAAAGTGAATCACTATAAGTAGCTTTAATATTTTGTTTTAGAGTTATTTATTTTGCATGCAACTTTCTTTTATAAAGTAACTTCATTGCAAAAGTGATCCCCACTTCTTTTTATAAAAGTGGATCACCTCATAAAGCAACTTATTTGTAAAAGTGAGGTTATTTGGAGGGGTATCACCACCATGTGGTTATTTGGTTACCGTTTATGCCTTTTTTTAAAAAGGGCATAACTTTCACATCCAAAGTCCATTTTCAGTGCCGTTTTTTTTTTAAACCACCTATTTTTTTGATATGTTTCCATCCAGATCATCATTTTAAGTTTGTAAATCCATATTATCTGCATATTTAATATGGATTCTTCCATAATCTTTTGCTTACCAACACTGACTAATTCCAATGGAAATCCCATATGGAGGATTTATTAAGAAGTAAAGGCTTGTATCAGATTACCTTGGGAAATGAAAAATAACCCACTGATGTTGCTAAGAAAGTAAAATGGGCTAATAGGAGTGGAGAAGAACATGGACTGATCAGAATGTCCATCTCTCTTAATTTAAGGTTCCACCTTCAAGAAATTGATTACCTCGATGAAGCTTGGGAAAATATTGAATCTGTGTTTGTTAAACACAATATTATTCGAGCACATCAGTTAGAAAATCAAACATCGACTTTAAGTCCAAATGATTTTTATTGCATTGAATACTATCTATCTAAGTTTAAAACACTTAGAATTTTATGTCAAGAATGTCAGATAAAGTTGGAGGAAGAGCATTGCATCTATATTATTCTTTCTAAGATAGGTAGTGCATATTCTGTGTTTGTATATACCTTTTATGCCATGAGAGAGGCTATAGGGAAAGATTATAAAAAACCCACTCTTGATTCCTTTTGTGATGGTTTGATTAGAGAGCAAGATAAGCCTGTACAACTTGGAATGATCAACACTGCAGATACCTCCAACAAATCCTTAGTTTCCCAACAGAAATATAAACCCAAGAATCCCAAGAAGCAACATCCTCGTCACAACAACAAGCAACATAAGGGTCCCAAACCCACTTATAGAGCTTCAACTCCTAATGGTGACAAAGGAGAAAAATCTAAAATCAAGAAGACTGACAAACATCGCAACTTTTGTGATAAAGATGGCCATGATGAGTCCAAATGTTTCAAGAACATGGCAACTTTAGAAGTAGGGATGAAGACGCACAACATCAATATTGATTATACTTATTCTTCTTCTCATGGGCATGCACTTTCTTCTTCTGGTTTCTCCTTCAATGCAACTTCTATTTCTTCTTCTGAAGAGTGGCTTATTGATTCTAGAGCATATTATCATATGGCTAAGGATAAAGACATATTTTCTTCTCTAAATGAATGTAACACCAAGAAAATATTTGTTGGTGATAGTAAATATCTTAGTGTTGTAGGATCTGGAATAGTTCAAGTAGATAATGGTCATTTCAAAGATGTATTATGTGTTCCAAGTCTTTCTTGTAACCTTCTATCAGTATATCAAATCGTTCATTCAAGTGAAGGTAAAACCATAGAGTTTTCACCTCGCCAAGTTGTAATCAAGGATCTAAAAGATCCTAAGCATATTCTTGCAACTGGAATTGTTGATGATATTACTAGGTTGTACAAGTTTGAAAATTTTGGGTCATCATCTTTTCCATCAATTTTTGTCACTCATAGCGATGAATTGAGAAAACTTTGGCATGAGCGGTTTGGTCATCTAAACTATCGCTCATTGCAACAACTATGTAATCAACAGATGGCGACTAGTCTTCCTCTTGTTTCATGTAGAGATGGTGTTTGTGCTGGTTGTTTTCTCGACAAACATCATCAGGATAGTTTTGACAAACATTCCTCTTGGCATGCCTCGAGCCCTTTGCAACTTGTTCATTGTGACTTGTGTGGTCCACTTTCTTCTCCTTCTTTTTCTGGGTGCAAGTATTTCTTAACTTTCATTGGTGACTTTTCCATTCGTACTTGGGTTTACTTCTTAAAACTTAAGAGCGAATTTTTTGAAAAGTTTTTGTCCTACAAGGCCCTTTTAGAAAAGAAATCTGGACATCAAATTGAAAGATTAAGAACATATAATGGAGGAGAATTTGTGAACAATAATTTTACAATTTACTGCACTACACAAAGCATTCAAATGTAACACACTATTCCATATACACCACAAAAAAATGGTGTTGCTGAGAGAAAGAACCGCACATTAATATAAATGGCTAATTGTATGATACAATCTAAGGGATTAAGTATAAAGTATTGGGTGGAAGCCATCAACTATGCAAATTACATAGTAAATCACACTCCCACAACGGCTCTTAAAAATATAACACTGGAAGAATATTGGACTAAAATTAAACCAGATGTAAGTCACTTCTGTGTATTTGTAAATATAGCACGGGCTCACATTCCTGATGAGAAAATGAAAGCATTGTAGCCTAAAAGTGACAAGTGTATATTTTTTGGTTATTCTAAAGATGTCAAAGGTTATAGACTTCTTCAACCACATTGTAATGAAATTATTATTAGAATAGATGTTAAATTTTATAAAAATCTCTTGTCCTGCAAGCCTAATTCGACGATTATTCCTTCTTCAACCTGCGAGCCATCTTCGTCGTTTGTGCCTTCTTTTGTTCTATTCTAGTTTCTTCTTAAGATGATGAAAGTGAGGATGAAAATCCACCTCCGCCTACTCACCTTCCTCTAGATGAGTCCATTGAACTTGGACCAACACCAACACCATCGCTTCCTAGATGGGTCTATTCAACATGAGAAGCAGTTGGTGATCTTGTCAGCGATCCTTCAGATCAACATTAGACATGTTCTCAGTTCCAGCGAGCCTCTTTTATTTTGGCTCAAGTTTCAGAGACTCATGATCCAGAGACATTTGCAGAAGCTTCAGGTCATCCATATTAGGATAAAACAATGAATGGAGAGTATCATTATTTAATGGAAAATGATACTTGGGATCTTGTACCTCTTCCAAAAGGAAGAAATATTTTCAGATGTAAATGGGTCTATAGAACTAAGTATGCATAATATGTGTGTTGAAAGACATAAGGCTCAGTTAGTTTCCAAAGGATTTTCCCAAGTTGAAGGAATTGACTATAATGAAACCTTTGCCCTTGTAGCCAAAATGAATTCCATCCACCTTGTTCTTTCCCTTGCTGCCTCACCTAAATGGGAGGTCCATCAAATGGATGTTAAATCCGCCTTCTTGCATGGGGATTTGCAAGAATAAATATACATGGAACAACCTCCTAGCTATGTCCAGAATGAACCTAGCCTTGTTTGTCGCCTTAAGAAATCTCTTTATGGTCTTAAGCAAGCTCCTTGATCTTGGTATGCCAAAATGGACAAATTTCTTATTCACACCGACTTTTCTATATGCTATTCCGATCCTAATGTCTATACCAAGAAAGTAGGAAGTTGTCTCATAATCCTTTTACTTTATGTTGATGACCTTATCCTTACTGGTAGTGAATCAAAACTTTTAAACCATGTGAAAACCAACCTTAAGAAGAAGTTTGAAATGTCAGACTTAGGATTTTTGCAGTATTTCCTTGGCCTCCAAGTTTTACAAACCAATGAAGGAATTTTTATTTCCTACTCTAAGTATGATTGTGACCTTCTTCATTGCTTTCACATGGAAGATTGTAAACCAGCCCCTTCTCCCTTCCAGTATGGAGTCGAGCTTGATGCCACTTGTACTTCTCTCGAAGTTGATGCCACCTTGTAGCGTCAGTTAATTTGTAGCCTCTTATACTTGAATCATACTCGTCCTGATCTTTCCTTCGATGTTGGTCTTGTTGCCCGATATATGCAAACATGTTGATCAAGGTTGGTTGTCATTGATGTCAACCCTTGAAGAAATACCCGTAGCACAAAGGTTTGGGTAATGGAACCAATAGTGTTTGATGTAAATATGACTCATTATTGTTTTTTCATGGTTGATAAGAAGTAAATATGGATGAACTCCAAAGTGGTCTATATGGTGACCCTCAGGCCTTTGTGATCGAAACCATGTAAATGGAATAATGGGATGAAGGAGAGTGAATTTGTCCGGGAAATGTCCTATGGACAGTTCTTGTCGTATTATTTACAGTGGTATGTGGAATGTCGCATAATTCCTCACAGTTAGAGTTATGTGCATGAGAAGTTGGAGACCTAGGTTTGGGTGGTGGACCCAAGTTTGTTTGATGGTGCTTGATTATGAGTTATGACCTTATTTTCAGATAATACTTATCTATATGGATATTTTATGTCATTCCATTTTTGGTGGGTATGTAGAGCAGTCACATAACTCCCTCTTGGGTTTGAGAGTTATGGCCTGCAGTTGGAGGACCTCATATGTCATCTAGAGCCCCAAGGAATCAAAGTAATCAAAGTGGTTTAAGATGTTTTAAAAGGTAAATAATAAAAGTGAAGTGATAAGTGTACTAAATTCCAAAGTGAATACAAAAGAATAAATTGTTTCAATAATAGTTTTAATGGATAAATTAAAAGTGGACCAAACCATGGAGAATGGGAAAGTGGGCCAAGTGACCTAGAAGATGTTTTAAAGAAAGCTACTTGGAGATAAATATGAGGCAAGGTTCTCTCATTTGAGATCACACTTGAGAATATTGAATATCTATAGGTGTCTGAGGGTTGAAATATCTAAACCAGAAATTCTAGAAAATTGAAGAAAGGAGCCGAAATACAGGAGGATAAAGTCTTTTGTTAATACTTTCTAAGGTATGTTATTTTAGGGTCATCTCACCATTTTACTTTATAATTTTTTTTCTATAATGATTCAGATCCTATGAGAGAAATTTCTATGAAAGTGAAAACATATCCAAGTATCTGTGGTTAAAAAATTCAACTTGTGGGTCGTTGTATTTTTAGGAGTTACACTCTTTGGAAAAATAGGGTTTGTAGCTTGACCACAGAAACTAGTCAAAATCGGTGTTTTGGGTAAAAACATCTGCTACTATAACAGATCAAATTCAAGTGAATAAGTTTTAGTTAGGTAGGTATTACAGTATTAGTATTATTTATTTTAAGGTCATTTCATCCAAATGTACACAAGGGAACTCTACAAGGTAGCTCTCTGAGCCATAGCATAATTAGGTGGGTTTGTCATTTTTGCTATAACTCCTTTAAAGAGGTTCAAGTGGTGCCACTTGGAGGTGCATAAAACACTAAGGGAACATTTTTTATCCATTTCATAGCTTTACATGCATTCTGAGGTTCAAAGTTATGAATTATAGAGATAAGTTGTTGGCTAATCCAAAACTAGGCATGTGAGGACTAGAAAAGTTTGATGAAAATGCTGAGGTATCTTGTTGTTAAAGTTAAGGAAGGTTTGTAGGAATACGATCAGATTACGGGTCTATTTCTGAGCTACAAATCAGATTTTATGATGAAATTTATGAGGGATTTGGTTGGTAGAGGTACATGTTGAGTGCATGGATGAGACAAGTAGTTAGTAGTTAACATACATAAGTGTATAGTTGATGATGTTAGATTTTATATTGAGTCATAGTTGATGAAGTAGTTGGCCCCACATAATTGGTATACTTGGTACATGATTTGGATACTACTTATTTATGGTACAAGTTTATTACAGTTTGATTGGTACATGTTTTGTGGTGGATTTGGCATGCATGCATGAGAATTCATTTATTTTTGGTGCATGGTTGATTTACTTGTTTATGATATAGGTTGAATACAGATTATTTGGTACAAGTTGGAGCATGGTTGATACACTTTCTTGATACATGTGGTGATACATGTTTAGTGCATGGTTGATGCATTTTTTATGCATGGTTCAGAATTTATTGGTGCAGTTATGGTGGTATATCTCACGGTGATAGTGTGTGAGTGGTTCCATCATTCTACTTCTACTTAGGTGGCGGGGCAGACAGGACAAGTGTAGTTTTGTAGCAGGAGAACATTTAGAATTGTAGCCTCCTTGGATTTGTAGCCATAGTTTAGAGTTAAAACTATAGGGTTTGTAACTGAGAAACTAGGTTGGAGACTCCTTAATTCATTTGGAAAACAAAGTTGGGTGGCTGTGAATGGTCTTCAAGACATATGAGAAAAGGAATTACGTAGTTTTCTCCGTTAGGTTTCAATAAACACTAATCTCTTATGTATGTATTATGATTATTCATTTGTTCCATTTCTTATTTACTATAGGTTATTGGATAATAATGCTTCCATTGATATAGCACTTGGATTATGTGGATTTAAGGAACTAGAATTTCTTATTAGCACAGTTCACCCTCCCTCTGGGTAATCCCTTGAAAACTTACATGAAGCCACTTTAAAAAAGAAACTAAAAGAATAACTTGGTATGTTTGGGGTACAATTTGGTATGGGATTCATTAGAGTTCAGGGGGGACTCTCCTTTATTGGTTGGTTTCACTAATTCTGTGGGCTGAAAAATCACGATGATCAGGAAGTCTACTTGAGTTATGTTTTCAGCCTTGGTTGGGGACGACACTTGAATATATAAGAAACAATGGGCTATTTCTCTTTATGAAGCGAAATTGCCCACAGCAGTAAATACAGTCGAGGGAAGCCTTGTGGCTCAGATAGATCCTTTCAAAGAGTTTGGATTCGGCTTAAACATGTCCAGAAACCTTTGGTGTGACGTCAAAGTGCCATCAGGTTAGCAGATCAGGTTCAACATAAACAAAAAACACATCCCGAGATACACATGCACTTCATCACAAAACTCATTCATGATCAAGTTATTAAGAGTCTCTGCCCTCTGGAGAGAATCAGAAGTTCTGGAACATTTCTAAAAGTCTCTTAAAAGTGAAGTTCAAACTTCCCGATCCTTTCCCTACAGAAGATCAAGTTGCAGACATTTTCACAAAGTCTCTTACAAAAGTGAAGTTTTCCAAACTTCGATCTATGTTAGGAGTTTAGGAAGTTGTCATTAAGAGGGGATAGACTCTAATGCCTCATTCCTTCTCCTATTGTGTCACTATTGTAAATCCTTAAATCCTAACCCAAGTTGTTCTTAAGGGGGGCTGTTAGAATATTTATACACTTACGAATTAGTTAATATCTACTTGGTCTAATGTGTCGTTAGGTAAAATTGTTTTTCTTAGTGTGTTTATTTAGTATGCATTAGTATGCATTTGTAGTTAGGAAATCTGACAATCACGATATGTTCCCGACATAGAGTCATATGACGGTTCATATTCTTCTCGATCTTAACAACCATTGATCTGTGGCTTAACACCCGATTGCTCCATGATCTCTATATAGAGATCATGGAGGTTCATTTTTCAATGATTGATTTTTTGAAACTCTCTTGTAAAATATCTATGTAATCTTTTTATTTTTCATTAATAAACTTCTCCAAGTGGTCGCATTGGTTGGAGCTGTGGATGTTTCCCGTAGGGGTTTTACCATGTCAAAACATCGATGTGTTGATATTTTATCTGGTTGTGTGAGTGGTTACTGAAGGTGTTTATCCTCTGTTGGAATACCTGTTTTTTCGAACAACTTTGCATAAACCCATCGGGTGCTACCATTTAATATCAGAGAAATTAATAACATTTCCTCTGACCCATTCAGACATTCTTAAAATGAAATCCATCGATATGACCAGAGGACTTGACAATAACTATTCTGGTTTGTATTGACACCCATGATATGAAATGTTATGGTACATGCTGGAGTAGTTCCCATGAACTACTCCGACCTCAAATTTTTCTCCATCATCCAAGATAGCATTAACTTCACCGATCTACCTCAAATTTCCCCAAGCTAAGATGGTCTACCTCAATTCCTCCATAATGTCTCCAATCATCTTGTCATCCTCAGATGATGACCTCCCTCCCAACATTGACACGAGTGATTCTTTAGGTACCTGACATAGAGGTTTATATAGAAATATTTTGTTCTCAATATTCATTCTTTGATGAAATGATTATATGTTTAGAAGTCCTGATCTAATCTTGTTTTCTTTCCCTCCTAGTTTTGTTTTTGGGATAATTATGACTATGTGTTTCAAGTTCATAAATGTCTCCACGAAAGAAGATAACAAGCAAGGAGCCTACCATAGAGGCTTCCGGTAGCAGAAGCAGACAAGAGGAAGAACCTAATTCTCTAGGAGTAGTGTATGATGACACAATGGGGCTCCTAGAGAAAGGAGGAGGCTCACTCAAGTGGGTTGAAGCCTTCGAAATATTCAAAAAACATACATACCCAATAGAATATTATGAACAAGATGAGATCCATATTTTTATGAATATTTAGGGTTTAGGAATACATAGGGTGGAAGCTCATGCTGCAATTCTCCCTTGCATGGATGAAATTGCTTGGATCCTCAAGCATGTAGACTTAGAACATAGATATACACTCAAAACCAGGGGAGAACCCATATCGCCGTTTTGGGAAGTTGACATAGAAAAACACTATCACCTGGAGATGGGAACCAAAAAGTTAGATGAGGATATCCTCAATGATTTCAAGCTCAAAGTGAAAGACCTATTCAAAGTTCAGTATGAACCAGACAATCTTTCAAGCATAGACCATCCAGTGAGTATCCCACCACGACATCGAGAACACCCTATCAATATATGGTGGCGATGCTCTAGAGGTTGTACAGAGAGAAAGATTCCTCCACATTTACACTATCCTTAATTCCATTAATATACTACTATGTATATGAAGAAGTGACATTCGACCAAGCTGAGATCCTATCTCTGAATATGACATAATCGATTGCTGCCGTGAAAAAAACCGAGCCTAGGAATTTTTTGAATTTTCACATTTCATCATACCTATGGGATATTATGTGCATGGAACATCAATATCCTAAGATGGGTTGGGAATGGAAAATTACAGACCCGACCATACACATCTACTAAAAGGTGATATGGGAGCACAAATACAAGTTGGAATGTCATGATATATGTGATCACTTATTTGCGCCTTTGTATGAACTCAATTTTTGCATGCCAACCCTTTGCATGATGGATAAAGAACTAGCAATAATCAGAAATATTAGGGACTGGTATATGATGGAACATGGGACTTACATCAAGATATATGAGGCCACCAAGGCTCCCCATATATTTCCAAGATTTGTCCCATACAAACTGATGCTTCAATAGGTTTCCTATCAAACAATGATCCACAAAGTCAGAGCATCTCTCTATCAGGACAAGAAGGCTATCTAGCCTCCACTTCCATTATGGATCGATTCATATTCATTCACAACCACCAAGAAATCTTAGGATGAGGTGGATACATCACTATTGTACCACTTCAGAGAAGAGAGATTCAAAAATCACGATCCCAAGAAACTTGTCAAATATTATTGTAGCCAACTAAAATTCCCATGGGAATACACACTAGTCGATTGGGAGGAAGAATAAGTACATTGTGGGGTATGGACCTATGACGAATTGGTTTTCAAGCATTGAGGCAGACCCATGGGAAGCGTTGTTGATGAATAGAAGGCCCGTGAAGAAGCACGAAATAAGGAAGAAGAACATGCAACAGTAAAATAACCTGCTGCAACAACACTCATGCACTTTGAGTTAGACAAAGAAGAATAAACAATGACAGATAATAAGAGGAAAAATAAGGAAAGAGTTCACAAAAAGGAGGAAGCAACATAAAACAAGACGAATATTGATGAAGCTAGGGATAAGGAAAAAGATGATGCACTAACAGCTAAAGTAGAAGTAGAAACAAAGACAATTGTCGAGAAGGAAGTAGAAGCTAAAGTTGAACATAAAGCAACAACTAAAAGTGCTATAACAAAAGAAACAATAGTGGCAGAAGTGTTGTGGAAAGAATAAAATGAAGTTGCATCCAAGGCAACAGAGGAGGAATAACAAAATAAAGATGAAGAGGCCCAGAACAACGATGCATCACCAATGGACACCGACATCCCGAAAATATCAATGGGAGGATCCAACAATCACACTCAATTCGGTGGGTTGGATTTAGGTCTTAGCACCCCATAAAGACCAACCAAAGTATCGAATTTGAAAAAGTTCAGGTATGAAAAAACCATGGGCCACATCGTTCAAACACAAGTCATAAAGGTCCCGATCATAGGTGCAACCCATTATCTATCGTTACAGAAACTCCAGTAAGAAAAAATGTTAGCGATGATCCACTTTATATAGCCTCCACTGGAACTGCCATCACCACGATGACATAACATAACCTTAATAACTTGTACTTCCATAATCAAGAGAAGGATGCTAGAATTAAGGAATTAGAGGAACAAATTCGGTGGGTGAGAGTAGATGAGGGAAACCTGAAAGAGTTCAAGGCAGGTGCAGATAAATTTAGGAAGGAACTGGAGGAATCCATCATGGACATGTATTCCCAGTTTCACATTTTTTAATAGACGATAACCACCATAATAGAACAACATAGTCGAGTGCAAGATAAAAAAAACTAGGTTCATCACCATCCTGGAAGGTCTAGGTGATATTGATAGATGGATAGTCAAGAACCTACATGCATCAAATGAGCTTCCTTTCTCCTCGAGAAAATAAAGAAAGATCCATTAAGCTTCGCTTGAGCATTGTTAGCAAGCTAGGTAGAAACAAGACAAAGAAAAAACTAGCTTGCTAGAGATCTGTGTGTAACTACACAAAGCATCACAAGTTTTGATACATAAGTTTCATCTCCCTCCATTGGAAGAGCTCGAAAATACCCTCACGATGGAACAAATTCTCAAGAAAATCTAGTAGAGAACAAGCCACAAGAGATAGATAACCAAATCAGCCATAAAGGTGACAATGGGTTTAATAGAGCAACATATTATACAACCTACCAAAGTCCACACCATGATCCAAACATTCATGTATACCTTAGAAAAATACATGTAGACCCTCAATGACAACACAGTCGTGCATGAAGAAGCTCTCAAAGAACTTTCCCACCGCATGATCATATAGATATACGACCAATTAGAGTTTTGGATAACTTACATCAGGGAAACAATTCCATGAATAAGATGAAATAACAAATTTGAATTTGCTAACAACTGTATTCAATTTTGTCTTTTGCCCAAATACCCTCAGTTTCGTCCCCATTCTCATGCATGTCAATAGTTAGTAACTATTTCCTAAGGAATGCAAGAATCCATGTTCAAGATTTAGTAATAGTTGTATAAATAAATGAAGAAGCCCATTTTGTATGGGCTCTTCAATCATTTTATACACTCAAGAAACTATTTTCAGAGAAAATGTTGTGTTAATTAATATTGATAAGCCCTAAGGGCTAGTTTTGATAGAGAGAAGAACTTATGTACATTATTGTTTACTGTGAACTATGTTTAGCAAATTGTCTACTTTTTACATGGGTTGTAAGAACATGTTGTTTCCTACATACTTTTCTTAAGAAATCATTATTTTTATTACAAATTTGTTATTATTTCTTATCTATATGTCCTAAGAATACAAGTTGTTAATGTATGCAATAATATGATCTAGACTATTTTGGTTATGCATTTATGTGCATATGTTTTCTAACTTTACCTCTTCATAAAAACTATCCGAGTGAAGTTATTTGTAGAGTTAGTTTCATTCCAACTAGTCATTTGGTTACGATAGTTTTATCCTAGATAAAATATGATAGGATAGAGTAGATTAGATTTTATTTATGTATTTAGATAGTCTTCATCTACATCTGCATTTGCAAACCAACCAACCACCCCCCCACAACTAGTAATGGCAGTCAGGCTAGAATCTAGATGGGTTTCCTAAACCAAACGTTGCATAGTCTAATTGGGAATGTGTACTGAGGGAGTACCCCTTGCTATTGAAGGGAATTTTCACCCCGTTAATAGGTGGAAAATCACTAGTCAACAACTAGTTTGGTGGTCATGGATTTATTTGCAGATAACTATTCATGGTTTCCATTTTGTAATATATTTTTTGTTTTTTCTAATGCATTGAATTTAATGGAAAATGAAAGGATTTAGAATATGCATATTTATTTCCATTGATATTTTATATTTACATATGAATTCTATAATTTATTGATGTGAGAGGCTAAATTCAGCCTCATAGATGGTTTATGAGGAATGTTAATCGTGTGGGTAGTTTTATATGGCCAAGGAAGGCATCTGGGGATGCCCCATAAATCATAGATAATGTTTTTTATCACTTGTACACTCTCACACCTAGTTAGTGGTAGGAATGCATTAGTCCTATGAAAAATGGGGAATTGAGTTGGTGTGGTGTAGGTTGCTTCGAAACCAACTTATAGGAAGCAGTGAACCATTAGTGGAACATAGAGTATGGGAAATATAACCACACATTTTCAATGGTGAGATATATAAAATGGATAAGCACATAATTAAAATACTTGTCAATGTTCAATGGAATAGCGGATGTCCTAGGGTTTATGGAAATTTTGGTTAACTAAATTGAGTCAAATAAGTTAATAGAAGCCTTGGATACGACACTAAAAAAAAACTCCAATTAGATGGTAGGACATGCATAAAGAATATTTTGTTACTTGGGAAGAGACAATCTCATATTTACAAATGTGATTTATGTTGTTGGAGGAACAAGAGTTATGGGAATAATTGATTGGTTGTAGAGAAGTTGTGAAGAGTAGAATATACCCTTATACATCGAGAAGATTGACACTACACAACATGTGATCACCAATGAAATAACATTTTTGATAGTTTTTCTCTCTGATAATTCAAATGACACTCAACATTCAAACTCTCTTATAATTCCTTCCACTAAATGATAGTTCACTTGCATGGGAAAAAAAGTAAATCTTAAGTTGCATGGAATGGAGGGGCCATGTATCCTTGGAGAGGCCCACGTACCTCCTTCATGTGCTAACCCACCCATGAATTAATAAAAAAATATTACTAAATAATCAATGGATATAATTAAGGTGGTGCAAGAAATTTGGCTTAAATCACTTACTAAGGTCCTTTTCTTTAGCTTACTTAATCCCCCTTGTCTAACCCATATTGAGGAGGCATATCCCCCATTCCTTTTGCCATTATCTTCTGCAATCAGTGATGTATTTTATTAGCATTCAATGTTCGTTTACAATTTACATTTGTTGGGTTATAGCCATTCATCATGTACATACAAAATATTAAACTAGGGATCAAAACTAGGGAATTACATTCCCCTCTCCCTAGATTTTGCACCTTCCTCGGTGCACATAACCATTTATACAATAATATTTTTATCAAAATGTCAAAACAAATGTGGATATGCTTCCCACATTGCATCTTCTAGCTCCCACATTACTTCTTTACGGTTGTAGTGGGTCCATTGAAGCTTTATTTGCCTTATGAATATGTTCCTGAGCACAATGACCTTCCTATCCAATATACACATTGGTTGTACCTATAAAGTCTCCTTTTGGTTCCACCTGAATCAAAGCTCAATCAATGATATGGTTAGGATAATCTGCACACCATTTCAATAATGACAGTTGAAACACATTATGAAATTTTATGGCTACAGGTAATGCAAGCATGCATGCAATAGGTCATATCCTATCTAAGATATCAAAAGGACCACAATATATAGCTACCAATTTAGTGTAGCTCCCAAAATTCAATGAACGTTTTTTTGGTTTCACTTTTAGAAACACAAGTTCCCTAACTTTAAATTCCCTTGCAATTCTACCTTTATCTGCATAATTATTTTTCTTGTCTTTTGCTACCTTTAATTTTTTCTTTATCTTGATCATTTTCTCTTCGATTTCTTTGAGAAATTATGGATTAAATACCACTTTGTATACTAGATTTTCCCAACTAACTAGAGTATTACACTTTCAACAATACAATGCCTAAAATAGACTCATCTTTAGTGAATCTTGATATCCATTATTGTAGGAAAATTCTAGTAGGTGCAAGTAATCCTGCCACTTAGATTGTTTGTCCATCACATACATTCTTAACATGTCTTAAATCTCTTGATTGACTTTCTATTTTTTCCCATCAATTCATGAAATATAGGTTGTATTGAATTTGGTTAATTTTTACACCACTGCCATTATTGAATTAGAATAAAGTGAGCAAATTTGGTTAGTTTTTCCACCACTACCATTATTGAATCATGTTTCCTTATTATCTTAGGAAAATAAATTATGAAATCAATGGTTACTACTTTCCATTCCCACTCTGGAATTGGTAATGGTTGTAGAAAACCAACTAGATGTATATTCTCAACCTTTATTCTTTGACATTCCATACACCTAGATACATAATCAACCACATCCTTCTTCATTCCTAGTAAAAAATATTGACTTCTTACTGTTGCAATTGTCTTCTAATAACTAGGATTTCCATCATATGGAATATTATGCATTTATTTTAAAATTATTTTCCTTAATTCATAATAATTATGAAAACACATTTTGTTTGTATCCATAAGAATGTCATTATCTTCCAACTTATATCCCTCATGCTTCTGTTGTACATTCTCTTACTATAATCCTTCTTCAATCTAAAGATAATTCTCATCGGAGGAAACAACCTCAATGATTATTTTCCTCAAATACAATTAGCACATACTAATGTATATAACATGCATTGCATGTACTCTTCTACTAAGTGCATCAAAACCCTTTTTCTCTTCCCCTCTAATATGTTTAATATCAAATTTATATTAATTGAGAAATTCCATCCATCTAGTTTTCCTAGTATTTAAGGCTTGTTGTTTAAATAAATATTTTACACCACTATGTTTTTTTCTTAACTCAAAATTTCTCCCCATCAAGTAATGTATCCACATATTTAGCTCATGAACTATCACAGTGAGTTCTAAATCATGTGTGATAGTTCTTTTCATGCTCCTTAAGATTCGTAGATTCTTAATAGATCACATGCCCATTCTGAGTAAAAACTCCACCAAGTCCCTCTTTGCAAGCATATCTACATACCACAAAATCTTCATTTGGGTCAACAATATTAAGAATGTGTGCACTAGTAAGCAATTTTTTTAATAATTGGAAGATTTCTTGGAAAAATCTTCTATGAATCTTTTATAGTATCTAACAAGCCCCATGAATTACATTACCTTGGGTATTCTCTTAGGTGTAGGCTATTCCCTAATATATTTAGTATTTTTTGGATATACTACTATTCCTTCCTTATATATGATGTGTCCCAAGTAATGGGTTTACCTCTCATAAAATGGACACTTTCTTAACTTCACATACCATTGATTCTCTCTTAGTACATGTAGTACTAACCTCAAGTGATCTCAATAATTCTCCTTTAACTTTGAATAAATAACAATTCCATGTAGTAATATAATGACAAACATATCTAAGTAATTTCTAAATATTCCATTCATTAAGCACATGAAGGTAGTTGGTCCATTTGTTAGTCCAAATGACACTACTACAAATTCATAGTGCTCATACTTGGTTCCAAAAGTTGCCTTACTGATGCCTTCATCCTTTATCTGTATCTCATAGTATTTTGACCTCAAAATTTATCTTTGAAAATATATTTTCTCCTCTCAGATGATCAAATAGGTCATTAATTATTGGTAGTATTTATTTCTTATAGTGACCTTTTTTAGTTGTCTAAAATCAATGCACATCCACAAAGTCCCATCTTTTTTCTTTACAAAGAGAATTGATGCTCTCTAATGAGAGACACTTGGGCATATATAACCCTCTTTAACAATTATTCTAATTGCATTTGAAACTCCTTCAAATTGGGTGTACTCATTTTGTTTGGAGACATAGATACTAGAGTAACTCTAGGAATAAAATTAATGGAGAAATCAATATCTCTTTTAGGTGGTAAACTTGGTATCTTCCCAAATACATAGGAATACTCCTGCAGCCTTAGAAAGTAATCAAGATCCAGGATTATACACTTTCTTGGATATTCCACGTGATTTGCATACAATTGAAACCCTTTCTTGAAGCATCTCTTCAACCTTAAGGATGAAATCTTCCTTATACAAATGAGTCTAGGAATTCTTTTTACTATCCTCTGATTTCCTTCTTCATAAAGAAAAGTGAAAGTCTTCTTATACAATATAGGACAACATGATATGCATCCAACCAATCCATTCCAATAACAACATCATATGAACCAAGTGGTATTATGTTCAAGTCTTGCAATAGTTCTAGCACCATTCATATCTAATGGGTAGCCTTTGACATTTTCATTAATTTTTCTTTTAGTTCCAATAGCCAATTGAACCAACCGTGATTTTTCATGCTTACTTCTTTTCAAATGACATATTTCAACCAAATAAGGGGAAATGCAACTATGAATTGCTCCTAACTCAATTAAAATTGCAATAGGTTTATTTCTAAGGTTACCTTCAACCTCAATCATGTTGGACTAATGGTTTTCCTATTGATTTTACAAGAAAACATATATTCTTAGAAATTCCCTTCCCTCGTATTCCATCATAGTTGTCTCTTGTATGTTGTGCACAATCCTCATTATTCCTTCCTTTTGAGGGAAATATCTATACAAATTGTATCCTTCACATCCCAAACATTTAATTGGTTTTCTTGCCCTTTTTCCTAAGGATTTTCCATATGATATCCAATCTGAGTTGGTTGGCTCTTTTGATATGTATTAGGACTATTCTTGAAGAAATGAGGATGAAATCCTTTATTCCCATGATATTTATTTTCCTTTTTCTTATATCTTTAAGAATTATACAAAATTTCTTTTCCTTTTCTCCAGTCATATAATTATTATGCCTTCTTGATTGTCTCTTCAAGAGTCCTAGGTTCATCAAAATAATTTTATATTTGTAAAATGTAAACAAACCAATGAGAAATATTTGTATCTTTGTCGTCTCATCTTTAATATATCTAACATGCCTCAACAACTCCAAAACTTATTTTCATATTCCTACATAATCATATTTCCCAACTTGATTTCAAAACATTCTTTCATCTTCTTGTCATAGTAGTGTTTAGAAAGATACTACTACTGGAAATATTTCTTAAATTTCTTCAAGGAAATCCTCCTCTCATTGAGATGCTTAACTTGCATTAGCTAGTCCAACCAAATATAATCTTTCCCCTATAAGTTGTATATGGAAATTATGGCTTCTAAATTGGACAAATAATTATGTAGCTGAAAGTTCTTCCTTATTCCCAACAACCAAGCTTCAACATCTTCTCTAGTCTTTTTCTCACCATCAAAGGTTGGTGGCTTGATCTTCCTAAGATCTCCTTGCAATTTTTTTTTCCCATACCTTCTCCTTTGATGTTTGAATGGGAAAACTTTTGGGTTTCTCTATGATTCTTCAGATGGATATGGATCCCTTGTTGAATGTGTTGGTGAGTAATGATGCCTTCAAGTTCTAGTAGCCCTTCTTGGATGTCGGGATCTTCCATTGTTTTCTCTTCTTCAATGGGCTCTACCTCCTTCCTCATAACTTGAACCTAATCAATTCTTCACTTTATTTTCAAAATGATTTAAGCTCTATAGTAGCTAAGTGTTAAGATAATTTTTAACCTCTTGAGATCTCAACATCCTATCATTATGGTCTATATATATTTTCACCTATATCTTTAGGGTCCTTATAGTTTCTACCATCTAGAATGCCTCCATTCTCTTTCTATGCTTGTTAGACTCTATCTCTTTTACACTGGTATTTAGGCCTCTAACTTCTTCTTCATGGATTTCAAGTCTTTGTCCACCTTCCATATCTCCTCTTCAATAATATTCTTCAATTATATTCTTTACTTGTCCCTGCCATAGTTCAAAATATATACGAAGTGTGCATACCAATAAACTATTAGATACAATTCAATTCCAAGTTTGTATCATTTTCTTTCAAAAGTTGGTAATTATGCACTTCATCTGTTTTTTTCAAATCAAGGTTATAGGTCTCTTCTTATTACAAAGTTTTGAATTATTCTAAATCACTTCTCCAAGATCTAAGCCATCAAAATTATTCCCCTTTGAATTATACTTTCAATGAAAGTTTTGGCTCTATACAGTCCTTTCTCCTCATGGACATTTTGTCAAACACTTAGCATACAAACTACGTTTTCCTAAAATTTTCACATTGATAAATCTAAAATTCAATTACTTCTTCATTTATGCCTCCATGAGCTACCCAAATACTCTAACAACCTTCAAATTTGGTAATTGTAGTACTCAATTCAACATTAGAAGCTTCAAACACTATTTTCCCTAATTATTCTCATGGATAAAATTTTTAAACACTTGTCACACAAATTGCAATTTATTCATACACAACTAACTTCTAGCCCATAAATCCCTTGTGTTATAACTAGTAGCTCTGATACCATTTCGTAACATACCCAATACCCTATGTTCACTTTGATGATATGAGGTACTCTCTTAACCACCCAATTTAGACTAATTGTTTCTTTGATACCATTCTCATTGTTCTATTATTAACTATTTACCATATGCAAGCACAATAGTAAATATTTATGCAACATAATGTATTCATTAAATTATACATGATACCATAAATTATAAATC
>SNQJ01S0059454.1:143400-158915 GCA_010110895.2 Picea sitchensis
GCTCCAACCTAAAGGAAGCCCCAACTCCTTGTGTTCTCTGGCACCAAACGGAAGGAGTCTACAACCCCCTTTCTTTTCCCCATCTGTTATAGAAAGATTTTCCTCACCATTGCTATATTGCATAGAGGACATTTTTCCATTTCCCTATGCAGAATTATCATCCATTTTTGATAAATCCAGAGCTAAAAATAAACATTTTTCCACATATACGCGCCCTATCATCTATACAACAAGCGTATACGTAGGCTGCTCCACTACAACCCGCGTACATCGGGATTTGTCCCAAAAAATATAAAAAAAGGATTCAGGTTTCCATGCCATGACAAGAGATATTTGATCCTTGGCCTTCCATGTATTGTAAACGTTCCAACTCGGCCCTTCAGTTGCATTTTGAAGGCTATAAGAGCACAATTTCGGGCTATGGAAAAGAAGAGAAAGCATTCAACTTTGAGAGAAAAGTTACTCTGGAGAAATTACTTCATATTGAGTCTGCATCCCTTTGTCCCTCAAGTCTAAACACAGTGTTCAACCCTCAAGATCTTTCCCTATTGTTGAGAGAACCTCATTGTCTCTTTCCTATAACCTTGCCTTTGGTGGAGGATTGAAGTGGTGGAGGACCAGTTGGAAGGAACTTGGTTCCTTGGTTTCGAACCGTGTTGACATAGAAGTCTGTAATGTTGTCACTTCTGCTGATCAATTATTAATAGAAATACTCCTTTCCCGTCCTATTGGTATATTGCAAATGTATGATTATTATCCATGGGCATGTTTGTAATGTTTATTAATGGATTATGCTATCTGATGTGCTAACCCCTTTATATCATCACTATATACTTTCTTTGCTCGTCTGTTAAGAACTTATTGTAGGTATAAATCTTTGGTTTGAAGTGCTCAATGATGGAACATCATCAAACGTTGGATTAAGGTAGGCCTCTTTCTTATCTTTCACATTAGTTTATATAGCATATGTTGGAATTGAGTTGATTTCTGCAGTCATACCTGTCTGTTGTGGTTTACCCTTGGCCATAGAGAGTTTTTCCCTCATAACAGAAATGGCGTCTCCACTGGGGAGATATCTTCCTTCTAAGGGTTGAAGTACTTTTTCTTCTTGCATTACTCTTTTTCCTTTGTGTTTCTTGTCGTATCACTGCTTGACACATTCTGTTCACTCTGAGTTTGAGTTTTAAACCTTTTTTCCCTTGTTTGGTCTTGTTTTAAAGCCTGTACACTCCTTTTTCCTTGACAGTCGCATACACATGCATTCTGCCTCTCTGCAAGCTGCGTATATATGCACTATTCTCCTGAACAGTTGCGTATACCACTTTTCCTTGCTTGTTGCTTGGTTTAGTGACTGTTGGGTGAGTTTTGATGTTTGCTGGGCCTTCTTAGGTCTCTGTAGTGCCTATTGAGCTTCTCTGGGTTGATAGGAAGCATGTTGGGAGTTGAATTTATGGGCATAGTCTTTCTCATTGTTTTTTCATTTTTGATTTGTCCTTGAGCCCCGGGCTGTTTGCTTGGCTACTTGGTATTTTGCTTGAGTTATTTCGTTTATACATAGTAGAATTTTTATATCAGGTTGCTTCTCAGTCCATGCATTTTCTTTCTGATATATTGAAAATAAAAAAAAATAGGCATTTTGCATTGGTTAACATTTTTGTCTTTGAACCTTTATCATTAGCTTAGTACATTTAGCGAAAAATTGCATTTTACTTCTGAATTGCATAGTTGAAATTGAAAATTGCACTGCTTTTATTAGCATATCATTCATTGAAAAGTTAAAGGTAGACTTTGCATTATATTCATATTTGTCATTTGTAGAGTCATAACATCATGAGTTTCACTTCCATACCCTTTTGACTAATTATAGCCAATAAAATTTACACTTTAAACTAAAATTGATTAGTCACTGTTTTATTTTTAGGGTGCACAAACCAGTCTATGATTTAGTGCCTTGGAATAGGATTTTGTGAGTAAAATTCTCCAAGGAAATTAAATCAACATATGTGTTTGAGACAGGGAGTTGAGAAGTCCATTGTATAATTGGTAATATCAGGAGGCTCCTCTCACACTGGAGTTAATCACGAGGTTGCGTGAAGTTAGTTGAAGGGACAACCCTCAGATACTCTCCTAGCGTTAGAGATATTTTTATGGATTTATTCATATTTGGGGATCTTGCTAGTACCCATACCTCTGTGAGAGGTGGTGTTTTCAAGGTTTCGGGCTTTGCTACCCTATCCATATGGTGATCCATACTTACGACTGCTCGTCTGTGCATCGGTTATACAGTGGTTTATTAGTTTCTTGACTTAGGTATCTCATAGATTACTTGTAGGGGTTATTCTGCTTGTACCCTGGGTCAGATAGGGGTTGGACAACACACAACCTTTATGGAGGATTACCTCTCTGGGGGGATCTGACTGACTGGTTGTTAAGCCCATGAGGGCCCCTATAAGTGATTTTTTTACCTCCAAACTTTAGTAGGGAGTCTTAGGTCCCTCTTGGACGAGACATACCTTCTTTAGCGAGGGAGGCCACTTAGCCACTTTAGCCCATTTGCATGCATATTGGTCATTTGAATTTTTGGTATGCTCTTTAATTATTAGTTGATCATAGGATTTCGTGCTGAGTCTTAATTATCATGGATAGTGGAGTTCCTTTTTCTCCCTTGTTTACTGCTACCCCCCCCATGATGTTCATGGGGGAAAATCCGTCTGCTTTTTATAATGGTGTGAAAAATTATGGTACTCAGTCAATGCCTTGGGTCTCTAATAATTTTTCTCATGGTATGTCTGATATGTCTTCACACTTGCCATCCTCTGTCTCACCTCCTTATGCGAATACAAGTTTTGGGTCTGGGGGCATGATGCCTCCTTCTTATCCCTCTCCATTTTGTGGGAGTCATATCCTTCAAACACCTCTTACGGTAGGAGGTTGGAATAGTCCTTCCTACGAATCCAATATGTGAGAAGTAAGTGCTCAACTATGCAATCATTCTACTTATTACACTCCGTCCACTTATCCTTCTTCCACCATGTTGGTTCCTATGAACACTTTTCCCATGGCTGACCTCCATCTGTCTTCTGGTGTTTCATCTGGGGGAAGTTATTTTTGTAGTATGGGCAACCCCCTTCATGAATTTCCTTCATCTGGGGGAAACATATATTCTCACATGAGTAACCCTTGTCATGTTGCTTTCTCTTCACAATAAGATTCCTTAGTGTCGATGCCCCTACAACACTCTATGAATCAACATGGAGGAGGATACTATCCTGCAAGACAAGGATAGGGTGTAAACCAGGATCCTTCTTGGCCTGCAATTTCTCAAAACCAATCTTTCCTTGGACCTTGGTCTTAAATGCCGCAATCTACTACCACCACAAGTCTAGTCACTATGTGTCATACTGGCATTGTATCACCAACCTCTGTTAGTCATGTTGGAGATTGGTTGACAACCTCTGCGAGTCATGTTGAAGACCTGCAACTAGCCATTGCAAGTCATGCTGGGGGAACGAGTCCAGTCACTGCATGTCATACTGGCATTGTATCACCAACCTCTGCTAGTCATGTTGGAGATTGGTAGACAACCTCTGCGAGTCATGTTGAAGACCTTCAACTAACCGTTGCAAGTCATGCTGGGGGCACATGTCTGGTCATTTCTAGTCACACTGCACATACTTCACCAACCTCTGCTGGTCATGTTGGAGATTCATCACCAACCTCTGCTAGTCATGTTGGAGATTTTCTACTAGGATCTGCAAGTCATGCTGGGAGCATGTCACCAACCACTCCAAGTTATGCTGGGGGGCATTCATATGATTGAGAATCCTAGATGTCTCAGACGTAAGCCTAGATTCCTTTGCAGGACTTGTGAAGGAAGTCNTCATCACCAACCTCTGCTAGTCATGTTGGAGATTTTCTACTAGGATCTGCAAGTCATGCTGGGAGCATGTCACCAACCACTCCAAGTTATGCTGGGGGCATTCATATGATTGAGAATCCTAGATGTCTCAGACGTAAGCCTAGATTCCTTTGCAGGACTTGTGAAGGAAGTCACCTTAATCATTTGTGTCTTGTTACTGCTGGGACACCATAAATGTGGGGCTCTCCTAAGGGCCCTTCGGGTTCTAAGGCATCTATGGTTTCACAACAATCCATTCCTTCTTTGGTTGATACAACAGTCATGTCGATGCAATCTTTGGATGACACCCCTTTGCCTTTAGGGGTTGATGCATCCTTTGACCTCGTTGTCTCACATCCCATTCAACCTGTGGTCGCGTCGATGCAATATTCGACTGACACCTCTCCTATGTTTGGGGGTGATGCATCTCTTGACCTTGTTGTCTCGCATATGGTTCAACCAACAGTCATGTTGATGCAATCTTCGACCAAAAACACTCCTGTGTTTTGGGATGATGCACCTCTTGATATTTTTGTCTCGCATTCTATTCAACCAATGGTTGAGGAAGTTTTCATATCGATGCAATATTAGATCCACCCCACTCTTCTCTTGGAGAGTGACAAGTCTAAGGAAGTGGTTGCGCAAATGCAATTGTTGGTCAATCATCTGGTTCTGGTTCTATACCTTCTATGCCATGTCCTTAGCATTTCTAATACTTCACCTTATGAACAAGAGAGAGTTTTACTCTTCCTGAGTTCTCTCCCTCCAAGTCTTGATGAGGTTCACTTTGATTGTGATGGTCTTGTGGGGTATCCAATGCCTCCTCCTATGTTTTTTCCAAGAAAATATAGTATCCGATATAACACAGAAACGATAACTTCCATTAGCACTTTGTCCTCCTCGACTTGGAGATATTTGGGTCTTCCCAAGCTTGTGTCGGTTCTTAGTAAGATATTGACATTCCACAGAAGGTCCGCACGGGAGCCTTGGCCTCCCCCGTGGCTTGACACCTAGCATTTCCCTAACGAGTCTTATTTAAGCTCTTTTACGACTCATATAAGAACCAAAAATATTGCAGAGTGATTTGTCCCTTTCACACTCATTAAATTGGATTGGAAAGGTCATGAGTCTTAGTTAAGCTCTTTTCCGACTCGTTATAAAAAATGGAAAATATTTCCGAGTGAACTTGTATTTTTCACACTCGTAAATTGGATTTGAAAAGACGTCTATTTGGCACAATTTTACCCCTTTTCACCCCAAATATACTAAAAGACATAAAAAATGATATTTTTTGGTGTTAAGTTGTGATTGCATCTCATGCCCTCGCTTGCAGTATTGAGCCTTTAGCCGGTTCTCACTTTGCGTTATAAACCATCACCTAAGCAAGTTTTGCATCCTCAACCAAGTAGAGCCTTGTTTATATCCTTTGCAATTTGACACCCTATACCCTGGAGGAAACATCACTCCGAGTGTCCATCTCCCGCATGTATTTCCTTGCATTAAGCATAGGTACGTTCCACTATTGGAGCTAGTTTTTCTTACTTGCGATATTTGTTTCCTATTATGTATCATAGCATTCATTTGTTATGAAAAAAAAAAAAATAGGAGGGAAGGGAGTACTATATTATAATTGGTAGCAGTCGTGTCGAACATAGCACAAAATTATTGAGTCCTTGTGTCATCATAATTTTGGGTTTAGCATGGCCTTAGGAAGATGATCTCGTTACAAAGTTTTCTCTATCGGATGGTTACTCTTCTAGTCCCTATAAAGAACGTTATTGATGCCTCCTGCATCTAATAGTCACATCATTAAGTCTATGTTTCCATAGTCCACCATATGTCTCATGCTCTTGTTCAAAGGAAGTCTATCAACCTGTGTCGGCCACTCCTCAGAAATCTTGACTTTGCATGTTGACCATACCCTCAGTTTGTCTCAGAATCACATGATACTATGGTCTTATCATGCACCCTGGCCCTACTTTCATCATCAGTAGGTCACCTTGAACCCAACAATCAACATTTCATCATTGGTCGTTGACTGGGTGGTTTCCCTTGTGTTCGACGACAACACATCTATTCACACTTTGGGATTCATGTAATGTCTTGGATGCCATTAGCCTTATTGATGGTATCCTCGCCTTTGTCAACAATTTTCATCATTGGATACTATTCAGAGGGTCCTTTTCGTATACTGATTGCATTTGCTACACACGAAAGACATACAGGGTCGTTGGTTCGTGAACATGTTCTTCATCCGATCTCCACCAAATCATGAAGCTTCTGCTTTGTTCCTCGTGCTGACTGATGATAGATTCCTTAATGCTCTCCTTTTAGCGGGTCTCTTTCCATCGAATTCAACTCATTTATTCTGGATACAATACCTAGAGTTTTATGAGTACCTTGAGGCTTGCAGTCATCGGTGACAGACTCTCTTTCCGTTGACAGATGGGAATACATCAATGTCTCCTTATCAATGGATTCCTCAAGTGTTCGACCTCAACTCCTTTATTCACACTTGTAGAAATGTATTCAGTGCCTTGATACCTACTTTCATTATTGGTAGGCTATCTCGCGTTTGTTAACGATATACCTCAATGACCGGTAATCAAATGATGTCTCATTATGTTCGACATCAACTCCTTTATTCACATGATGTAGAATTGCACCCTTGGTGGATAGTGTAGAAGACTTGAAGACATCACTATGTGGCCACAACTTTCCTGAGCTATTGCTTCCCTTTCATTGGACCAACACCTGCTCGACTTTAGTGATCATGGGAGATCCGATTGTACTCCATGGTATACATATATCTTCAGATCGATTTTGAGACTGGTTTCATTGGGCCTTGTTCGTGACTATGACAACTTTTGGCATATAACCAAAATTGTATCTTCCTATTCATGGCCACAAACACTTATTTGGTATATTTTCCGCATGGATCTGCATTGTATTCTTGGAAACCATGTATGCAAAATCAGTAAATAATGTAATGAGAAATCGAGTTCGTCCAACTGGTTCTCTACCACTCCACTCCCGGGTTATTTATAATGTATTTCAACCATCGTAGATACTCCTCTGATCACACATTAGGGGGCATTTGTTATAGCAATATTTGCCTCACCATTTCTATCTTGAAAAGAGGGCCTTTTTCCATTTCCTTATGTAGATTTATCATCCCTTTTTGATAAATCCAGAGCTAAAAATAAACATTTTTCCACATATATGTGCCCTATCAGCTATACAACAAGCATATACGTAGGATGCTCCACTATAGCCTGCGTACATCGAGATTTGTGCCAGAAAATACAAAAATGGAGTCGGGTTTCCATGTCACGACAAGAGATCTCTGATCCTTGGCCTTCCATATACTAGAAACGTTCTAACTCGGTCCTTCAGTTGCATTTTGAAGGCTATAAGAGCACAATTTCAAGATATGGAAAAGAAGAGAAAGCATTCAACTTTGTGAGTAAAGTTATTCTAGAGAAATTACTTCATATTGAGTCTGCATCCCTTTGTCCCTCAAGTCTGAACACAATGTTCAACCCCCAAGATCTTTCCCTATTGTTAAGAGAACCTCATTGTCTCTCTCCTATGAGATTGCCTTTGGTGGAGGATTGAAGTGGTGGAGGCCCAGTTGGAAGGAACTTGGTTCCTTGGTTTCGAACTGTGTCGACACAAAAGTTTGTAATGTTGTCACTTCTGCTGATCAATTATTAATAGAAATACTCCTTTCCCGTCCTAATGGTATATTGCAAATATATGATTATTACCCATGCGCATGTTTGTAATGTTTATTAATGGATTATGCTAGTGATATGATAACCCCTTTATATCATCACTATATAATTGCTTTGCTCATTTGTTAAGAACTTATTGTAGGTATAAAGATTTGGGTCGAAGTGCCCAATGGTGGAACATCATCAAACGTTGGATCGAGGTAGGCCTCTTTCTTATCTTGGACATTAGTTTATATAGCATATGTTGGAATTTATTTGATTTCTGCAATCATACCCGTCTGGTGTGGTATACCCTTGGCCATAATTTTTTTTTCCCTTGTAACACCGTCCTACCGCCCTAAAATATAAATGTAGACCAAACTGTCACTACCACTGATACTGTCACTGCCTCTGGTAATCAACCTGTCATCCAACCTGTCACTGTCACATCAACCTATAACTGATCATCAACCTATAACCTATCATTGTCCCTGTCATTGTATTTTTCACTGAGATTCAACCAGTTCCACTCATATAGACCATATCAACATCAAGTATCCAGACCATGTACCACAATGTACCTCAAGCATGAATCATACCATATACCATAAGATATGCCTCAAATATATGCCAATATCACAAATATCTACCTCTTACAATGAACCATAACAACCATATATAATTTACCAAGGATATGTCTCAATCATACATCAATAACACCAAATCATGGACCTCAACCATATGAAACCATATACCGAAAGGGCCTGCAAGACATGCCTCAAGAATGTGCCATACCATCCATGATACAAGCCTTAAACAAACATATAAAAGACATACCTTTACTCATAAAAAATAATCGGTGTATACAATCTCATATCAACATTCCAACCTGGCACATGTCACATTCAACAAACAAGAGATACCATCTTCTTCAAACCATTTTCCACATATATGTAACTTTCTTCTTTACTACTCACAGATATCTGTGATTTTATCCACTACATCCCGCATACATATGTGCCCTTCTGACCTGTAACCTGTGGATACCTCATAAACTAGGGCTACTCACATTTTCTGCAACTTCGAAATTTTAACCTTCGACCTTCCTTCGCAACCTCATACTTGCTACCTCAGACTCAACCTCAGATTTACCAATAGACCAAAATTTCTTCACAAGATAGATAATCAATAGAGATATGTGTGAATTGTGTTTATGAAAGACTCCTTGAGGGGTATTTATACTTTTGTTAATTAACTTATTTCCTTACTTTAGGGTTTTCTTGTTACAACCACTTAACCCTTTCATTAATTGTCTTGTAACCAACTAGGGGCTTCGTAACCCATCTTTGGGGCTTCCAAATTCATGACCTCATAAATCCTCAACCATGAGGAACCACATGGCGTACCACCTATCACCGAAAATAGAATGATGAGTACTATCCATTTATGAATGCATTACCTTCATTTACACTATTGTTCGTGTCTTTATTTCCTCTCTCAACTTTGGGTTCCATAACCACACCTATGGGGCTTCTTGTAGACTTCTTCAAAGTGTATTCCCGTGAGGGCCATGCTTAGAGATATGCCATAATGGGACCAATTTGTAGACTTCTCCAAATACACCCATCACATCCATTCACATCAATAAAAACGATTTATTTTTGACATCAATGACAACCAACTATCCAATAGAGATAGACCATAACAATTTAGAATTAATTCAACATAATGCACAAGTATATTCATGAACACTTATCTATTTGGAGTTGTCCACCAACTAGCTGTAGAAGAGAGATGTTCCACCCAACCATAGGGTCCCTTCTACACTATCTATATAAGATACCCTGAAGCTAATACTATGAATCCACAAGGGTTAACTCTTCATATGGATGACTCTAATTTCTCTTCTCATAGCCTCATAGCCATTATTTACACTTACAACAATCCCAATCCACATCCCTCTTCTCCACCAACCTACACAACCCAAGGAATGGGATCCTCTTCTCTACTCAATAGTCCCTTAGGCTATCCCATTTCCCTCTAGGGCTCCAACATAGGCTAGCCATGAAATCTCATAATTGGGATTCTAGGGATTATCATCTATATCTAATTCTCAATGACATAGATTATCACTCATGTAGCCACAATTATCAAATAATTTATGGTTGTATTTTCCCCTATTTTGATTAAAATTTTCTTATGGTAGCTTGTTCATGGATAAGTCTCTTGATTTCCCCCAACCAAATGGTAGTTCATCAAGTAATTCAAAGTTTTGATAGTTCAACTCTCTAATATTTTGAATGATACCCAACATTAAAACTCTCTTCCAATTCCTTCCACTCAATGGTAGTTCACTTGCATTAAAAAAGGGTAAATATTAAGTTTCATGACATAAAGGGGCCACATATCCTTATGGAGATCCACATACCTCCTTCATGGGATACCACCCCCCAATGACTTAATAAAACACAATTAAATAGTAGTCAAGGGAATAATTAAGTTGGTGCAAGGGATTTAGGTTAAATAACTTACTAAGGTCCTTTTCCTTACCCTATTTAATCCCCCTTGTATTTCCCCTCTTGTGGAGTCATAGCCCTCTTTCTTTTTGTCCTTCTCTTCTACACTTGGTGATGTATTTTATTAACATTCAATGTTCAGTTACAATTTACATTTGTTGGATTATATCCATTCATCATGTACATACACAATACTAAACCAAGGATCAAAATAGGGGTAGTACAGGAAATGTGTTGATATGGCACCATTTGTTTTTACTCTATTTCAATAAATAATAAAAAAGTACTTAAATCTAAAAAATAAAAATAAAAATAAAAATAGTACTTTAATATAAAAAATAAAAAATAGTCTAGGCACTAGTGTAATCAATGTATATTATAAGCATACAACCTTTTCCTTGAATTGGATAGCCATCTCTAGAAAACTAGATGCCCATGTAGGTCACTCATTATCCTTACCTAAAATTTGAAAGTATATGCAGTTAATAAATATAAGATTTATCCCATTATATGTCCATAATCTTAAGATACATTTAATATAAATATATTTGAATATAATCAATAATAAATTTCCCATCAAGATATAAATTCCATTACATAATTAAAAAAAAATATTTATATTTCTAAGAATGGACCACCAAATTAGTTGCAAATGAGCACTTTTCCACCCAATCATAGGGAATCCACTAGGAAATCCACCCTTGAGTTGGGATTGTAAAACCATAAGGGAGAACTTAATCTCTTTGGCTCTAATCACATTCAATCCAACCCTTTAATCAACCATAAAATCAATAAAGTAGCGTACACGATTTGTAGTTGATTATACACATATTCCTACCCATTGAGAGGTACGATGTGCAATCCACTCTTGTGATGCATCATGCATGACCCTTTCAATGGCGATACAATTCCTCTAAATATTATTCTAATATGATGGACCGCCTCCCTAGAGTTCCACGCACTACCTTCCTAGATGTGTGACCTCTTAAGGACTTCTAGAACTTATATATGACCCTTGGCTTCCTTCTCACTTGGTCTCTAGCCTTTGATCACCAATTTTGTTTAATATGACCCTTGAGGGTCTCATTATGATTCTTCATTATGGGTCTATATCATCCAAAATCCATTTTGTGTTCCTATTAATAGAGTCAAAATGAGGCAAAAATCCAAAACCCTACCCGATGTTTTTGAAAAAAGTGTGATGTGGATTGAAAAAGGGGTACCACATTTGTTTTATACAATTCACATAACATAGTGTCAATTTGGGCCTAAAAACCCATGACACGATCTTAACAAAAATACTGTATTAATTTCAACATTATTCCATATGACTCAAACCCTCCCATAGCTAAACTAACATACACCTATTCCTTGAGGTCATTCCCTTGCCTATTATACCATTCAATTCCTCTTTGTAAAGGATCTCCCTTGAAAACTCTTGAAATATTATATCTTTCATGTACACACTTGGATAAGGAACACATATTGATCTTCCACCTCTTCCATGGTATTGGGGATCTTTCACCTCTATAGGGACATTTGTGATTAGCTTGGCTCCATCATCGAAGGCATGTTTGACTCATCCTAGGGAATGTTTTGGCATATTTATATTCATACATTGGATGTTTCAACCCTACAACCTCAAGATAGGTTCCATAATCACTATGGAAAGGGAGGTATCATACTTTTTAAGTGCACCAAGGCCTCTGTACTCAGTTGTATCATTGGTATATATTTTATGGTAGTATATATAGTGCTTATTTGATCTTCTCCCTCTCTATATATCTTTGTATTGGAGATTAGGTCTAGTCTTGTCTTGCAAGGGATTGAAGTTGTGTGTGTAGGATCTTCTAGGATGTGGTTCACTCTACTAGGCATGTGACACCTTTACTCTTTAGTACAAGTAGCTTCAAAACCTACAACAAAAAATTCTAAGTGAGTTCCTTACATCTCTTTGTATTCCCAATATCAAGGTTTCTAGCCCATTAAAGGAATTGTTCATAAATTAACCCTAGCTAGTTAGTTTACTTTCCTTATCTCATTTTCTGGTAAAACCTTCTTTAAAAAAAGTTGAAGTACCCTAATTATTTATATCCAAAGGTTAACATAATCAATATCTAAAACATAATTAACCTAGTGGCCTTTCTTTTCTCTTAGACCCTCTCTCTCATCATCTTAGGGTTTCTCAATTTAGCCCTAAATGCTAGTGGTGACTCCAATTTCCTCTTTAACCTCTTCAGTAGTGTGTGTTATTGGGTGACCTTTTATAGTTACCATAATTCCATGTGTGATAGAACAATTTCATTCATTTTATACAAACACAAGGGTCAAATTCCTACCTTTACCATGTAGTGCCTCAAGAAATTCATCCCCTCTAGTGCATCCAAGGGAAAAATGGGCCTATTGATTTCTCTTTAGGTTTTGGAGTAGGTAGTCTTGATTCAACTATAATTAATTTTTAGCACATACATAGGGATTCAAAATCCCTTTACTTTCCCAATTCTCACACACATTTTCAATATGGATTTATATTTCCCATCCTACCAAGCACATAAATTCACACATGTCACATACTCTCAAGGCTCACAGGTTCATGGGTTTTATTGGTACAGGTTGCAAGTAGAAGGAAGACATGGACACATTCCAATTTCTCACAAGTTCATAGAAACATATGGTACAATCCAAAGGAATAATGGTTAAGAGGAATAATGAATGAAGAATCACAGAGAATAGATTGCATGCATGAAATTGGGTCTCATACACTTTGGACCTTTCATACACCATGTGTTTTCATCCAAGAATAAAAGGATTTGGGAAATAACATGTGAGGTCAAATTTGGCAATAGATCGCAATATAAAGGTTAATATCCTTGACCCTCTTGTCATCTCCTCCCATGGGTTCATAGTCCCATCTTTTCCTCTTTTGCAACCTATTTTGTGGTTTGCATTATTTATTTTATTTTTTCTTTTACATACTTTTCCAACATAATATAAAGTGCAGCATGGTCATGTGTATAATATTGTGGCCACTAAAACATATCATTACATAAACATGAGACACCACTAAGCACAAGTCTATCCTTTTTCCTAGTGGTGCATTCACCTTAAGCTCTGAACTAGGAATATATACAAGGCATATTACGCATGTACACCATAGGGTCATTAAAATTATCCCCCAAGGTTTAACTCCCATCAAACAAACATATTACATCATGTATACTTGGATCATTACTAGGGTATTCTAGGTTCCTTTCCCTCAAGAAACAACACCCAAGAAAATAAAGGTGACTACCATTGAATCTATTGTGGTATCTAGCGAGACTTAAGGGAATAAGGCTTAGCAAGGATCCCAATCCAAGATCATTGAGTATGAATAATAATTATAAGAAATAAAAATGCAAGGATGAAGTAATTGGGGTTGTTGGAGTATGTTTTGAACCATAGGTTCGCCCTGCCATTGGATTTTCACTAGATTCTTCTTTTATAATTACAACTGCAATAAAAAAGTAATGAAGATGTTGACAAGGTATTCCCACCCAAAGTACTCAAGTGTGATGTAATAAGTGGCTACCACATTGCAACATGGAAGTGGGTGAATTGATCCATGATGTATCTTTATCATGCTTTTAAACATCTTCCAATTAAGCAAGGGGGACTGAGTACCAAGATCAAAACACAATGTAAGGATCCCCCACAGAAACTGACTAGTTTGAAGATTGTGTTATTAGGGCTAGGTAAAGGATCGATACAGGTGCATACTAAGAAGAAAATTGGATATTCTAATGACTATAATGAGTCAAATGAGTTTGGAAATCAGTTTAACTTTGGTTATACTCCAATGGATACTACGAAAAAGGTATTGAGGGATACATATTACATAGATTTGAAATCGGGGAATGAGGAGGTGTTGGATTTTGCGGGATACTCGACGTTGAGTATACAATTTTCTATATTGACTGTAGATCATTCTAAGAAATGGGTGGTTATGCAAAAAAAATGATTGTTCTAGTCGAGGTTGTACACTATTTGTAATAAACCTCTACACATAGATTAGCATAGAGTTTGGAGAAAATATGCAACTTAGTATCATTAGTGAGGAAATCAAGGAGAATGGATATCACAAAACACCACCTCCATAGTAGATTAAGATAGATTCAAAGTGGACCCCTTATGGAATATCATAACGTTTTGTGGTCCATCAACCTCTACATAGGGGATGTTACAAGGTGGATTCCCTCTTGCATTTGGTAGGCACTGTTAGAATATAGAAGATGGTGTGCTCATTTTACCATTGATGATACCCTCGTCACCCAACCACAGGCCAAAGCCTCCCTCCGAGCACCTTAACCTTGACTTGATAATTCCTCTGGAAGAAAACCCTAGGTTAGATAGCCAAACAAGGAGCAGTGCATCAATCCCCAAGGATAGCGCATCACAAGAAGCTGATCAGATAGTCCAAACCCTAGCCAAGATATATTCAAGCCAATACTAAAACTAGCTGCTACTGCAGCTGCACCTGCAACCCTCCTCCAAACCTGCACACCAACTGCAACTACAGTGCGCACCAACTGGGAAAACTGCAGTCCTGAGATGTGACAAATGAGAACTGGCGCCCTGTATTTATAGTAATCCTGCCAGTTTGTTGGGGATAACTTCTCTTTCTGGGTATGTGTTTGTTCAGTATATTATTATTAATTTTGGCCGACTTCTTCTCTTAGAGGCTAATAGCCTAATACAAATTATCTTCTTGAGCCGACAAGGCTTCTAGGGTTATTAGCCAACTCATTAGGGTTTCTCTTGCTTTCCGAAGTCTTCTATTCTCGTCAGGTTCACACATGGGGGTAAATACCTCCAACAAATACCATAATATTGACACTCCCTCCTAGCTAGAGAGGTGTTTACAGGTAATGGACTTGAGCACAAAACATACCAGTTACCCGGTAGCATCAATATAGTCATCTAGACTATTTCATGACTAGATCATGAGCATCACCATCACCATCAGCTGCATCATCTCTCAAAACCATACTTCATCTGAGTAGTTAGATATGATGCTGGATAAGCCACTCTCACCATGGAGTGATACAGGAGGAGTAAAAGCTCTGAACTGTTTTCCGTCTGGAAAATATCTGTTCATCATTCATCTGAATGATCATCTCCAATAATCTACTGATAGTCTTCAAGGCAATTAGAACAATGATAGACCACACCTGTGTCTATTCATAGTAGTACACAACTACAATCCAGTGGTTAACTACCACATCAAGTAACACACAAGTACTTGATCAACAACGTATAGTTACGAGCAGTGAGACACATTCACCACAGTAGTCCTCATCTACTGTCATATAGTATTCATAACAAACATCTGAGAGCATCCTGCAT
>SNQJ01S0059454.1:159633-171031 GCA_010110895.2 Picea sitchensis
ATAGAAGATGGTGTGCTCGTTTTACCATTGACGATACCCTCGTCACCCAACCACAGGCCGAAGCCTCCCTCCGAGCACCTTAACCTTGACCTGAGAATTCCTCCGGAAGAAAACCCTAGGCTAGATAGCCAAACAAGGAGCAATGCATCAATCCCCAAGGATAGCACATCACAAGAAGCTGATCAGATAGTCCAAACCCTAGCCAAGAGATATTCAAGCCAATACTGAAACTAGCTGCTGCTGCAACTGCACCTGCAACCCTCCTCCAAACCTGTGCACCAACGGAAACTGCAGTGCACACCAACTGGGAAAACTGCAGTCCTGAGATCTGACAAATGAGAACTGGCGCCCTGTATTTATAGTAATCCTGCCAGTTTGCTGGGGCCAACTTCTCTTTCTGGGTATGTGTCTGTTTAGTATATTATTATTAATTCTGGATGACTTCTTCTCTTGGAGGCTAATAGCCTAATATAAATTATCTTCTTGAGACGACAAGGCTTCTAGGGTTATTAGCCAACTCATTAGGGTTTCTCTTGCTTTCCGGAGTCTTCTATTCTCGTCAGGTTCACACATGGGGGTAAATACCTCCCGCAACTACCATAATATTAACAGGCACATGATATGATCTGGATGTAGGTACAAGGGAAAATATAGAAGGATCACATAATGGACCTTTGATCCCAAGTGGAGGAGAGCGATCATGGTTATTTGAGATCCCTCCACATTATTTAATTTATTTTGATCATGGAGAACCATAACATACTTACTTCATGTTGAAAATGGACTTATCTAACGTTCCATTCCCATATTTAGCAAGTGTCATGATAATTGTAGGTTCCATGATATATTCACAACCCAGGCATATAAAATAATACTTGTTGCAACTAAAGACATATACATGGGCTTGAATGACCAAGTGGAAGTAGTTTTCTATTAAAAATACAAGCTTCTTGTTGAAAAAGAGCAGTGAGAGTTGAGTATCAAGAAAATGTAGTAGTTGAATGTTGATGAAAAGGATAAGGAAATGATGAATAAGTAAGTAGAGAATGATAGAGTATGAGAGAAACAATTCCATAATGAAGTCACAAAGGTTTACAAACAACTAGAGGACATATTCCTAGACATTTTATCAGATACCAAATAGGTGTGGGAGGTTAATAAAGAGGAGAGTAACATAGATCAAAAGGTCACTATCATCCTCCACTTAGTATCTTAGACTAGGAAGGTTCTTTGGAGAAAAAAAAAAGAGAAGACAATAAATATAGAGAAAGTAGTTGACACTCAAGGGTGGGACAAAGCTTCATAAGAAGAGAGGTAGAAAGAAGTCAAGGTAGTGGTCAAGAGGTGAAAAGTGGAGATAGAATCCATAATCTCTCCTACCTTACATAAGCTTAAGGAAATATACATGGTATGGGAATCTAACTAGTAGAAGCTAAGTCCCATTAACATAGATGAAAAATGTTAAGAAGCTTGTGGATACTCAAGAGAAGGTCACAGATGCTATGCTAGAAACTTTTTGCATGGAGTATGACCACTTGACCTAAGAAGCGGTGGAGACAACCAATGGAAAGAAGGACAATGAAGAAAATAACATATATGACCATATATATGTGTTGGGTTGATAAAATAAATACTTTGTGGAACACGGTAAGAGAAGTGAGCATAAAATCAAAGGAATACTACCTCAAGGTCAAGGTGTGAAAGCAATATGTATAATATTAACTAAATTATATTCTCACATAAACATTGTCCATAGAAGAATCCACTGGAGAAATAAAAATGACATTTACTGAGAAGGTTGAAGAGGTTGTGTAGAGTTGGACTTGTGCATTTGAGAAGCACCAATATTTTGGGAACATTGTAGTGTGGGATTTGCCTGACATTGTGACCCTTAAATATTAGTTGGAAACCCAACTTTGGATGAGTTGGATGCCATGGTCAGGGATTGTTGTGACTAACTTTGTACCTTTTTGAAGCCACCACAAATCTAGAACCATTCATGTAGCTAAAGTAGTTATGCATCATACCAAGTTAGGAAAGAATCTATGGAATCCTAAGTATGTGGATCTCTTAAGAAATTTGTAGGTTCATTCCTTGTCTATAAACAATAATTTGAGGAACTCTATAGATGGAGACTAAAATCACAAATACTATTTGACTTAGTGGAAGACATTTGTCCAGCTAAAATCTTCTAGAATATTTTGTATCCATATTTAAAGGCTTATATATGATTTCCTTCTCGAAGAGAGGAAATGATTAGTCATTAGGTTAGTATGTTGTACTTTTTTGAGCTTTGAGCATTCTGCACCTATAATTTGAGACCACACACCCTTTTGTGATATATGATAATGCAACTCTCTTTTTGATGATGAGTATTTTTTTCCAAGGAAATGTACTGATGGAAAACCCTCTGAATACTTCCCCATGTTCCATGGATTGTAACCGATGTAAACTCATTAAAAACCCTCCAAATATTTCCCCATGTTCCATGGATTGTAAGCGATGTAAACTGTTGGCCCTGATAATAGGTCCTCACCCCAAGAGAACTAAGATAATTGAACTCATGACCAACAACAAGCATGGTAAAATCACGTTTGGCTCTAGACCAATTGAGCTAACCCTTGAGGATTTTGATGATGAATATAATAGAAACTTTTAAAGAGTTTTTTCTTGTGTTTTTACTATTTCTTTATATCGATGACATGCTTATTTTGATTCTACCTGTTTTCCCTCAACCAATTTTTGAGGAAACATTGGTCAGGATTGACCACTTTTTGGACATTGACAGGCTAGTCAAAGATGGAGTGCCCAGGTGGAGCTCAGATCGCAGGATCTCACTCATTTTGTGGACCCAACAAGGGGTTAATTAGGGTTTATGTAATGGGTTATGGGATGTCGGCCCATGGGTTTACCCATGATTAGGCATTTTTGTAAATGTATAAATATGTAAGGATGTAATGTAGAAGTAGGAAGTGGCTAAGTGCAAAAAGTAGTAGTATGTAGCTAAGTGCAAGAGGCAAGTAGTTCTGAGTTGCTTGGTGCAACAAACCATGTATGTAAGGCTATGTTCTTAGAAGAGGAGTTGGATCTGTGCCTAGACCTGATTTTGGAAAGGTGGATCTATTGCATAGTGCGTACATCACCTGTTCAATGCGAAGCTTGGATCTGTGGCTTAGTGCACAGGAGCAGAGGCATGTAAGAGATTGAAGACTAATAATAGAAGAAGAAGCCGTTGGTGGACGTAGCCCCACACTGGGGTGAACCACGTATATCAGGTGTTGATGGTTTTCTTTGTGTTATGATATTTATGTTGTAGATTTGCTTAGTGCATTGATTATAATGAATGATAGATAGATCTATGAATGCTTAGTGCTTTGTCTATGTTGAATGTTTTAGATCTAACTTTTGATGCTAAGTGCGAAGTGTATGTTATCATTGTTACTGTGTCGATTTGTACTTAGGGTTTGATCTGCGATGTGACTAAAGATAATGAATTAATGTGTGTTGTCCCTAAGTACTCTGCGAGGTGTTATAATCACAGATATTTGTCCCAGCTTGGTTACAGACACTCAATTCATGTAACCTCCCCTGCCTCTACCTCAGGTGAGGTTGCATCTAATTTGCAGGTGTTTTCGAAAGGGCCAATATTTAGGGTTTTGTTGGTGCATTGTTTAAGCGTTGAACCTTGGGTCTACCCCTGTGCCAACAAATGGTTCCATTACCGGGACCTGAAACTGTGATTACTGGGAAATGAAAGAAAAGAAAAGCTTTGTGCATAGATCTACTGCTGTAGTGCACAATACTCTAATTGACTTGCGAAGCTCTGTTCTAAGAAAGAAACCCAATCTAAAGAAAATAGGTAAGATCTTGAAAGAGGTAAAGCTTTATGATTTGATAAAAGTAAGATAAGTGGATTTTTTTTTGTTTCGAAAGTATGAATCTATGTATGTTTGATAGATTATGTCCTAGCTTGAAAGCTAGGGTACATTTAGAAGAAAGAGTTGATCTGAATAATACTGGTAGAAATAGAGAAAGATATGTTATTCCTATGCATAGAAAGGATTTTTGGACTAATAAGTGGATGCAGGAACCTAGAAAGAATTTTTGCAGATTGCAGGTCCAACACTGTGATCCCAGTGCACAGTATAGGAGAGGTTGGGGAATGATTAAGAGAAAGAGAGGATTGACACTATGTTATAACTACTGAAGACTAGGACATATTGCTAAGGAATGCCCTGGTGCAGGTCCTATTTGTCTTTGTTGTAAAATTGTTGGTCATGAAGTTGAGGATTGCCCAAGGATGATTGCTAAAGTAGAACAAATGAATATGAGTCAAGAGAATAAGAGAATATTAGAGAATCAGAAAGAGAAAGAATCGGAGAAATCTCAAACTATGTTAGTACAATTGAAAGAAGTAATGGATGACCACAAAGATGTCAGTTTATCATAGATCTTGAAAGAAAAACAACGCATAAGTACAAGAATAGAAGACTTCAGCATAGACTGTGTCTTGGATGAAGAAACACAAGTGGATATTATGACATAAAGCACTTGGGAAATTTTGGGAAAGCCTGTTGTGGTACCATCACTGGGAAGGATAGGCTTGTTTAGAGGAAAGATGATAGTCCTATGTGGAAGAGTTACTAATGTACCTGCTATCATCCATGGAACATCGATAGAGGAGGAATTTGAAGTTATTAGGTTTGTTGAGAACAACGCCCATTTTCCTCTTTTGTTAGGAATGACATGGATTAAGAAGGGTCATACCAGAAGGAAAGAAGAGGAAGAAGCTACAGAAAAGAAAAAACAAGAACTAAGGGATCTCATAGCTAGAAGAATAGATCGACTGATAGAAGAACGAGAAGTTGAATCGAAGCAAAAGAACGAAAGATAATTAGATGTTGAAGTTGAAAGCACGCGAGAAGGTGTGAAGGACTTATCCTTGCAAGAAGAAAGTATATCCACCCAGGAAGTGATAAGAAAAGAGGTATTACCTTTGAACCCTTTGAAAGATCATCAATAGTGCAAAGCCACTACGCTAAGAGAAGATAAGAATAAGAATAGAATGCGGAATCCAGAGACTTAGATCACAGGAAAGAAGGCAAGGAAGCTCAATAAGAAGAAATCCAAGTTAGAAAAACTACAGGAAGTTCCATAAAAGACTTCGCAGGAGGCAGTCTTGCAAGCTTTGAACCTCGCCGAAATAGTAGAACCACACAGAATGGGGCTTCACCTCGACAAAGCTATATGATTGTTGGAGGTTCCCCGAACGTTAGAGCGATGCTCTGAATGGCTAGGAAACACATTTATGGGTGGATAGATTGTTGTTAGACGTTGAGACCGCGCCATAACGAAAAAATTCACATTGATTGAGGAATTCTTGTCCATTGGAGGAATTTGTTATGACACTTGCTTATTTAACCCGTCGGACGCTATGTCCGGACCACTTTTTGACACCCGTGATTATCTGAGCTAACAAATAAGTGATTGTGTGTGTCAAACTATTCTATCAAACTTTGCCATCGGTTTTTTACCCTGCTATCTGCTTACCTACCCTGATTTATTTGTTAACAACGAAAATGTCGACTGAGCGCACCGAGCTAGAGAAATCCATCAAAGAGGTTCTGAAAAAGTTTATGGCTGAAGCTAGGTCTGACGGAGTATAGGCATCGTCGACCAGGGGAATACAAGAACCCCCCTCGATCGAACGTCACTCTAAACGTGCCAACCCTGCTATTGAGAAGCAAAGTAAGCATCGTGACAATCTGGCTAACGCAAAGCAGATCCTGTCGATATTACTCGATTATATCCCTCCTTTGGCTGGCGCGGTTAATCGCGACAACATTCCACGAGAATTCGAGTATACATTGATCATCGTGTACATCCCGAAGGGGATACATGTAGAAGGAAGCCAGTTGGGATAGATCCCAACCTTGAAGAACAATGATTTCAACCTTGGGGACATAAATAACTACTCGATGCTCGCACCCCACAAATATATGATGAAGACGACCAGGAAGAAGCCTCACATAGTCTCCCAACCATGGATTAAGGAGCTCACATAGTCCACGATACTGAACGTAATGAATATCCTTCACTTCAGCTGACATCAGGAGGTTAACACTTGTGTTAAACTCCTCTTGTCATGCTATCATGGAGGATATATATGGCTTAATAGGCGCATTACTGTGGATTTGGCACTGATCCACCTGATCACAAGACTAAGCATGAAGGGCCCCGACCCTCAACAGTTCTACCCAGGGAAGACTTCATATCGCTCCCTGGCACAACACATTAAGGAGGCATACGCCAAAGTTGAGAAGGGAAAGAGAGGATACAAGGTAGCCTCCATCCAGGATGGCTCAGTGCACCTATCATGTCATCTAATAGCTTGTAATATCGTTAGAAAGAACCGCCCCATGCAGGTCACCGAGTTCATGGTGGACCTTGTAGGAAAATGCATGGAGGGGATGCAAATGAATTAGGCAAGCTACCTCATCAATGAGCTCGAGAAAGACTGTCGCGAAGCATGGGATCAAGGATACAAGTTCCATTTCAGCTAGTTGTTGGTGTTGATTGCATTTGTTGCCTGGAAAATGCTAGAAGAAGCTACCTTCGCAGAGATTGAACCTTTAGAGCCAATGGCCGCGAAGTTCTCCACTCTATGGTACACAAATGACATGTCAAAGCAGTGGTAGTCGAATGTAGTGTTCCACGCCTATTATCAGCAGCTAAAGGTTTCTATTGAGTCTTTCCACGCATGACACTATGAACATTGCACCAGTACAGACCGTTAGCTAAGTTCCGCGCACATCAACACTTCATTTATATCACTACGCCCATAGATGAGAGCAAGGAGAAGTTACAGTGCTACCAATAAGTTGCCCAACGAAGATATGGAGGAGATCACCAAGGAATGACTGACATAGTTCCTTGTACTGGTCGATGATGCAGAACTCTCTGACCTTGACATCATCGAAAGTCCCTTGGTAACCCGAGCCAAGCATGATGGAAAAACTAGTGTGAAGAAGAAGAAGAAAAAGGAGGAATTCCAAGATGTAGCGACTGATGAGAAGGACAACGCCTTGGAGGAAAGTGGGCCTAGCTCACCTGTAGGAATATGAGGAGATGAAGTAAATCAGGAAGTAGGAGGGGGAGAAGGAGAAAAACAAGGAGAAGGTGAAGCTACACCATCGAATGACCCCCCTACCGATATGGAAACAAAGAAGAAGAGGAAGGGTTCTCCACAGAAACCCTCGACAAGAAAGAATACCCACGCTAGTAAACCCTAGATGGAGGCCACCCTCACAGAAGATGATATAATCCTAGTCTGCGGAGAGATGGAGGATGCTTCTGAGGACATCCTGCAGAGATACAGAGAGAAGCAGGATGAACTCTATGGAATAATATAAATGGAGTCGAGTGACGTGTAGGAAGCCATTCATTCAGTTTGCACAGTCCCTACTGCACCCTTCTCCTCATAAACTGCAGAGTTGGGGGATGAACCTGCCCAACTTTGAAGATTGGCAGATGCAATAGAGGCTCGATTTCAATGAGTCCAAGAAGAGAAGGAACATGCTATAGAAGCCCTGAAGAAAGAGAAAGAGGAGATCTTAGAGGAACTGCAAGTTGTGTGGTACTGTGCAACCACGTATGAAAATGAGAGAGATGAGTTACGGTCAATGCTCGAGGGAGAAAAAGAGAAAATACAGAAGGAAAAGGATGATTTGATCGCAGAGCAGACTGCAGTCAAGGAAGTGGTAAGAAAATCACTTCACTCTGTGCCAGGCTTGGCACAGGAGGAACACAAAGCAGTTGAGGTCCAAGTGACGAAGCTCGCTGAGGCCATCCAACAACTTCAAGCATGGGTAAAGGAGTTGGAGCTTCAAGCATTACCAAAGGAAGTTCATGAACAAAGGGAGGAAGCCGCTAAGAGCGTAGTTGGAAGGATCAAGGTCCTCGCCTTAGAATGCAAGCAACTAAGTGAACGAAGTGCATAGACCTATGAATGCCTCACAGAAGACCCAGAGCTTAGGAAGTTGGAAGCACAACTACAGGAGGCACAACAACAAGCATCGACAATACAAGCGTATATGAAGTCACTTACTATGGTCGAGAGAATGAACAGATCACAAGAACAATGCACAACCCAACAATAGATTGCTGCCATCCATGGTAGAATAATGGAGGTCACACAGAGGCTACAACCAGTGCAGGCCTGTACGGTGTTTGAAGAGATCGAAGGGCAAGGATAACAACTGGACCAAGTGGATGCGATAGTGGAAAAATGCCTAGAAGGGCTTGTTATAGAGAAAATGATCCAGGATTTCATTGAGCAGGAAGATCAGGCGAAGAAGCAAGTCAAGGCAGCTCGAGGCCTTCGAAGCAACATTGCCCAGATCTAAGTGACTTGGGATGAGTCACAGGTGAGTGTTGGGGGCATGTTGGCCCTTGACCATTTTTTGAGGAAACATTGGTCAGGATTGACCACCTTTTAGACATCAACAGGTTGGTCGAAGATGGAGCGCTCAAGCGGAGTTGTGATCGCGGGATCTCACTCATTTTGTGGAACCAACAAGGGGTTCATTAGGGTTTATGTAATGGGTTATGGGATGTTGGCCCATGGGTTTACCCATGATTAGGCCTTTTTGTAAATGTATAAATATGTAAGGATGTAATGTAGAAGTAGGAAGTGGCTAAGTGCAAAAAGTAGTAGTATGTAGCTAAGTGCAAGAGGCAAGTAGTTATGAGTTTATTGGTGCAACAAATCATTTATGTAAGGTTCTATGCTTAGAAGAGGAGTTGGATTTGTGCCTAGACCTGATTTTGGGAAGGTGGATATAGTGCGCAGTGCGCAGATCACCTGTCAAGTGTGAAGCTTGGCTCTGTGGCTTAGTGCACAGGAGAAGAGGAATGTAAGAGATTGAAGACTAATAACAGAAGAAGAAGTCATTGGTGGATGTAGCCCCACACTGGGGTGAACCACGTATATCATGTGTTGATGGTTTTCTTTGTGCTATGATATTTATGCTGTAGATTTGCTTAGTGCATTGATTATAATGAATGATAGATAGATCTATGAATGCTTAGTGTTTTGTCTATGTTGAATCTTTTAGATCTAACTTCTGATGCTAAGTGTGAAGTGTATGTTATCATTATTACTGCGTTGAATTGCACTTAGGGTTTTATCTGTGATATGAATAAAGATAATGAATTAATATTTGTTGTCCCTAAGTACTCTGCGAGGTGTTATAATCACAGATCTGTGTCCCATCTTGGTTACAGACACTTGACTCCTGTAACCTCCCCTGCCTCTACCTCAGGTGAGACTACATCTGCTTCACAGGTGTTGCCGAAAGGGCCAGTAGTTAGAGTTTTTTTGGTGCGTTGTTTAAGCGTTGAACCCTGGGTCTACCCCTGTGCCAACACTACATTATGTTAATTTTCTCTACGTTATTCATTTGGAATGAATATTTAATATGGAATTGCATAATATCTTCTGCGTCCACCACTCTTTTCTTTGCTCAACACCACCTTTAGTGGAAATTTTCAAGAATTCATTAGGAGAGAGCTCCTTCCTATGGAAGGTTGAAAATGCTAACATAACTATGCTACAATAGGACTTTGATAGACACCTTCATGGACCTTGGGTCTCAAAATTAGCCAACAACACACTGCCCTCTTTTATGTTTATTCCGCCAATATTACTCATATCTTACATGAAACCTCATCCCTCATGTCATATGGGTGTGAAAAATCACAATGATATTGAAACCTTAGTGGACCACTTAACAATTGGTCCAAATTACCTATGAACTAGTGTCCCCATTAACATAGTCTCTATTTTTGTGATTATTTATCTTTGCACCTAACCTCATTCCTCATGTCATATGGGTGGTGCAAACCATAGTAAGATTCAAAATACCAATACATTTCTTGCTTAAGTCTTTAAGGGCTTAGCGTGAGTTATTGTTCCTGTTAAAGAATTTGCTTGGCCTAATCTCTTGATGTCCCCTTAAAGGATTTGCTTGGCTTGATTAGGAATAGAACTAAATGGATTAATTTTCCCAAAGCTTGAAGTATACCTAATTCATTTTGAGATTAAATTTCCTCTATGAGTGACTAAATCTTTGATCTTAATGGGTGCATTGCAAGGCATGACGATACGAAAAAATCAGATGAAAGAGTAAGAATCCATAAATTGTTATTTCATCTTGGGTAGGCCTAGTAGAGCCATTCCACTGCACCCCACTAACTTTATAATCTGAACTAAATCACCCCTTTTGCCTCATCAACCCCATTCACACTTATTTTTGGCCCCATGAACCAAAATCTTAACTTTCCCTATTTACAATGCCCCATTAGCATAGTTTATGGTTTTTATGCTATTCTTTTCTTTTCACTTAATTGGATAGGTCACCAATGGAGCCATTTGGTCCTCTGGTTCATAAAATTTATATGGGACGTACCTGGTTCAAATAGGTTGTATTTTGGGATTGCACTTTTAGAGTGTTTGTAACTAACCCTAATATCATTGATTTGAATATTTATGTTTCTCTTTTCTAGGCTTCTTTGGTGTTTTTTTATGGTCATAACAATTGCAAAGTTGCATATTATTTTACCAGAAAATGATTGGGAAAAATATTGTCAATGTAATGCTTCATGCATGAGACGAAAGAGAGGACATTCTTTAACACACAATTAGAGTTGGTTACTTAACAAGAGAGGTAGAATGTTTGAAGTAGGTTAGTATTTACAATCAATGGTATTCCATTTCTTTTTGTAGGTAATGCTTCATTATTACATAAGGACAAAAAAGAGGGCATTTTCTTATCATGCATTGAGAGTTGGGTACTTAACAATAAAGGAAGAGTGTTTGAAGTATGCTTCATTATTACATAAGGACAAAAAAGAGGGCATTTTCTTGATCATGCATTGAGAGTTGGGTACTTAACAATAAAGGAAAAGTGTTTGAAGTAGTGCAAACTTAAAGGTGAATGGAATTATTATTATTATTATTATTATTATTTTGTAAGTGAGGCTTCATGGTTACAAAGAAGAAACAAGATTAAATCAAGACTAAGACTAAGACTTGGCCCTTCCCCTAAATCAAAATCTTAGTTAAATCATCATCATTAGTGAACATCCAAACATGATAAATAGAGATTTTGATAAGCAATGAAATATGTATACTTTTTATTATTATATCAAATTTATTTAGCAAAAAAATACCATTAAAAGTAAATATTACTAATTAATTAATATATAGAAGGGGGTAGGGTATGTATACCTCCCTAGACTATAGCTCGGAGGAAGAGGTCCCTTGTCCCACAAACAAGAAGTCTGGTACACCAATTTAATGCATAGTTTAATGTTCTGAATTATTTGCCTTGTATAT